>JABSTT010003691.1:0-26144 GCA_013339685.2 Hyalomma asiaticum | reverse complement strand
ACCGTAATCGAGTACTCAAAGTTGATGAGCTGACGTCAGCTTAGAAAGGTGCGCACAGATCGGGACAGAGGGCGCCACTCCGATTTCACAACTTCGTCCTTTTTCTCGCTTACGGCTGCTGTGTTCTTGCCACGTATGGCGAATTGGTTTTTACACAAACGTACTGTTTCAATCTTGATCACCTCAGGTTTTCCTTCAGTGTCCGTTTAAAACAGTGTGATCCTGAAATCGTTTCAACCTAAAAACGTCGAGTCGTCTGGGTCCTCTTTCTTTTTCTGTCATTGAATGTGCTAGGTAGACGTGCAACAACGTGTAAACCTATAAAGTGAAGATTTTAATTATTAACACGTGCGAAAACCGCAAGGATCACTTGGTAACATTTCTGCGAATTGCGCTCCTAAATGTGAAAATTTCTTGCCGACCTTAACAGACCTTGACCGTATCCATTTATCTATCCGCCTACGTCTCGGCGCTCTCCTGGTCGTTCTTTCACTTCGTTTATATCAAGACTGGGATGCTAAGATGTCAATCTATGGCGAACATAAATGATTGATCTAGACATCGCTAGAATGATATACTTGTCACGCACGTCACGACTATACGACAAGGCAGTAACGTGTGGCTCATACCCATTGTTCTTGGCCCGGGTTATGCGGGTATGTGCCACAGCTGAACAAATCTTAACAGCTCAGCGCATGTTAATCAATGACGATCCAAATGAAAATTTCCCACAAGCCACATTACGCGGGTTAAAAGCAACAGGAAAACACACCATTTGTTTCATATTGAAATGTAGACATAGCAAGCGGACAAACAACGAAGAGTCAGCCTCCACTCGTTAGGTAGTGGGAATCGAACCCAGGACACCGAGGTGCAAGCAATCACGCTGCCACTCATCCATGGCTGCTCTTCCAATGCTTGACTATTGCAGATAAAATCCTATCGCGTCAGCGGTCGTGGTTATGCCGCTTGTGCTCGATTTGCACACAGACGTTAGTCCTAGTTGTAAACACTTGGCTAAAGTGTCCTAAGAATGCGGTACGGGCTAATCCCTCGCTGACTGTATCGCATGACATCGATTCCTTTAAGGCGTCGGATCCATTGAATATTTTTTCTCCTCCTCGTATCTATTAAAAAGTTCATGGGCCTCGCACCTGTCCTTTCACCAGCAAGGCGATGGCGACTGCGACACAGAAAGCACATTGACACACACGAACACAGTAAAGCACACGGACAAGAAGAAGGCGCACAGGACGAGCATCGATCCCTGTGCGCCTTCTTCTGTGTCCGTGTGCTTGAGTCCGGTTTTCTTTATAATTATGCACCAACTGGCCCAACTGTCGACGCTCTTGACCATACAGCGCAAGAAAAGGATGGACCTTTACCGATGCGAGAATAATCCTGAACCTATGGATTTTCCCTGCCCATTCTTCATAGCGTGCACACCATATAAGGAATAAAGGCCTTCCAGTAGGAATGTTGTCGCCAACCACATACTCGCTTTTCTTATTTCCCCAAATGTGTAGGCGAGCATGGAATGCAGTAATAATCATGGTTTTCTGCTACGAGCTGCGAATCTTTCCAATAAGCGCACTTTGCAAAGAACCCTTCGTATTTTCCCAAGGTGAGTCCGTAGAATGGCGCCGCCTTTTGCGTATATTAAAGATCGTCCGCATGTTGTGGAGACAAAAGTCGAAATTGGCTGGACGCCGCTTCCTCTGAAGTGGTACCTGCTTGAGCCTGGCCTCGGGTGCAGGGACTCGCACGCGTTTTCTTTAACGCTCTTGTCGCACAAGGTCGACGTTGGTGTTCATGGCGGCAATAACTATTTCGGGCTTCCGCCGTTTACCGCCCGTTACCCACGCAAGCCTTCCGCCAAGGCACGGGGTGCGTTAGTAAAGAAAATTCAATTTCTCAAGGTCTCAGGAAAAGTGGTAGCCTGTGACTTAATATCTGCACACATGATAGCTCAAATTCCAATGCATGAGAAACATGATTCTGTCAGGAGGAGGAGACGCGAACGGGACCCAATGACGTTGTAGCATTCCCTCTTAGGCGCGCATAAATAAACCTACCTTATCCTGGTTTCTTGTATTCCTTACCGTCTCTGTGCCCTCATCTTACTTCATGAACAAATTAGTCTAGTGTCTACAAACAAGCCTTATGATGGTCTTTCGCACTTAGTGCAACCTTAGTCCCTTTAACGCGCCTTAATATCACAGGGGCGATAAGGAACACAAGCGATAAGGTAGGGTTATGAATGCAGGTCCTAATGGCGAAGCTTAAGCGTCTTCCTATTTCATTTTACCAGTAAGCATAAACACGACGCATAGTGTACCTACATAGCTGCTTTTATTTCGCACTTTCTGGCATCTATACATCATTTACGTATTATCGATTCCATCCTGTGCAATCAGTAAATTCGGTTGTCAGAAAATGTCACACTTGTTGTACTTATATTGTGTTGCTTAAATCCAATAAGTAACAGTCGTAAAGTTCATGAAGTCAGAAATTGCTACTGCTCTAGCAACGCGTCTCGGCATCGTTCTACGGTGCCCTTTACACATTAGATAGCGTAACGTGAACTGCACTCCCGTAATACTGGTACCGTTGTATACGTGAAGAATCATCGTTAATTATCGAGTCATATGTACCAAGGCCGCTCGACCACCAGCAACGGAGAGTGTACACAGAGAGTACGGCCAAGCAGGCAATTCTACAGAGCTGTCCGTACCTTGGTACGAAGGGGCCCGACTGCCACTGACGCCAGTCACGCGGTCGTGGAGGCGCCACGACTGGTGCAGGCATGCGTTGCTGCGCGTTCGTGTTCCCGCTTGAATATGCAGCTGCGCCTCCTGCGAAGGAAACGCGTCCTGGACTGCTGCGCTGTAATCGGGCTTAGGTGGGTAGCCGAGCAGCGGTACAGGGCCAGAGGCGTCCGCGTAACCACGCGGCTTTGCGTACTCCGGAATCCTTCCGTAGACTGGACCCTGATACTGAGCTGGAGCGAATAAAGGAACTTGCTGGTAGGCTGCGGTCTGAGGACAGGCGGACCTTGTGGTGGACCCTGTGGTAAGCCGGTGCCCGAGGATAGGCTGCAACTCGGGGATAAGCCGGAGCTTGTAGATAGCCTTCATCGAAAGCTGGATCCCGAGGATAAAGGGGGAAGTGGCATTCCAGTAACGAGGGGCATAAAACGGCCCTATATTATCGTAGCGCTCGTTGTTGCACGAGCTGCCCCTTCTGTCTCTACTGTAGCGCCTTCGAGACTCTCGGTCCCTGCTTCGCCTTCTGCGCTGGCGGGAGCTTCGACGTCTCCGTCTGTAGCGGGAGTCGGCGTACGGTCGTCCAAGTCGTCACTGTCGGTCGACGAGTAGCTCTCGTTGTAGTCGCGGCTTTGTCTACGAAGCGACGACCGGCGCCCACCGCTGTCTCGCCTGCGTCGCGACGAGCCTGGCTGGACCGCCGCCTTGTTCTTTGGCCCACGTAACCAGCTCGATACTCGTCGGCAGTGGAGACCTGAGGTGCTAACCCGGTCGGTTTGCAGGGTACACAGTGGCCGCCAGCGAAGGCGGCGACGGAGTGAAGCCGGGCGACAACTCATCCGACCATGGTCCTTGGATCGGCGCGGACTGAGGAGCTGGGCTCTGTTCTGGGGGCAGGCTACGGGGCGATTGCGCAGCACTCGGATTGACCGAGTATGCTACGAGAACGCGGTCCCTTCTTATTCGTGTCGGCTGCTGGATCCCGTCTCGAACTGGCGGAGCGGCATGGCTGGTGGTCGAGCTCCCTTCGTTGCCGCAGTGCTCGTCGGTACTGGTGCCGGATAGAAGTAGGAACTTGCTTTTTCTGAGGCATCATAGTTCTTCGAGGACGCTGCGTTCGCGGCCCGTGGTTTCTGCTGGCCAGTAGGCGAGGTTGGGGATGTAACTGAGGGCGCCTCTTCTGTCTTCTTTGGCTGCGACATGTGCCGAGTTGAGGCGACCTTTTGCGAATTCTTATTGGGCCGCGCCTTACCACCGGTCCTACCGCTAGCCGTTTGCAGTGTCTTTTCCTTGCTGCCTAAACGGGAAAGAGTAAAGTCGGTTTCTTGAATTATGTCGTCGATGTCCACAGGAATTTCGGAGGCCCTCCTCGAGTTGTCTATTGTGCCGGAGACGTCCTCAGTTAAGGAGCCCCTTTCAGGCGGCGCGGTCAAGCTCGGTGTGTCTAGCAGGTCGTCGATGTCGCTCTTGAAGAACTGATCCGTGAGTGGGTCCTCATCGGCGTCATCCTTGGGGTCTTCGGTCTTGTTCGCAACAATGTGTTTTGTGCCAGGCTTGGGACGTCTCCTTTTTCGACAAAGAGCCGTTCTTTCTTGATGGAGCGTCGCTGGACGGTTTTCATTTCTCGTGCAGCAGAGAACGTTGGGCGCGTGGTCACGGGAATGCGCGTGAATATGAAGAATATGATGACAATGAATATTACCTCAAAGCACGGCGCATACGTACCAAGAGCTATTAGAGAGAAATTGAGTGGCCTGGGCGAAATGGATTACCTGAACAGACTTTTAAACAGTCATAATCGATGGAGTTTCAGGCGTAAAAGTCAGTTATGATTATGAGGTACGCCTCGTAGTGGAGGGCTCCGGAGTAATTTTGTCTACCTGAATATAAATATACAAGTGTCCTTTTGCACTCCACCGAAATGCGGCTGCTATGGCCGGCATTCGATTCCGTGACCTCGAGCTTCGCAAGCCAACAGCAGTCCGCTAAGGTACAACGACGACTTAGCCTTTTGAACATGCCCGCGCAGAATCCGCTCGAGAGTTGCTTAAGTACATCATAATTATCTGTGGATTCGACGCCATACAATGCTCTGTTGAGGCGGGTATCGCGCTCTTTGATCACGATGACGTCCAGTATCCCGTGCTTATATTTTCTGCGTTGTGGCCTTCCCCGCGAGGTTGTTGTGGGGCATCACCCAGCTTCCTTCAAATCTTTTTAGCGTTTCTGCGTACTAGTGCCGTGCCCTAGGCGTCCGCACATTATCTGCCATTATCTGCCGCCTTTTTCTCTCCCTGTTCTCTTTTTGGAACGGCAGAACGGAAGGGCCTTCCCGCGACCGCCTCATTTATTGCGTCCGTTTCTCCGGAATTAAATTTTCGCAGAGTTTGAATTTTTTTCTTCACGTACACAGTGATCGATGTCGGCTTTACTTCTAGAGAAAGCTTGTTCTAGCGAAAGCTTGAAGAGCGTTGTACCAAGTGTTTTAAATACGAAAAATTTCAAGCTCTCATAATTTGTGCGCCTGTATCACGAAATTATCATCGTTACTAGTTCAGGTCTCCAAGAGCGCGCGGGCTTTTCTTCTATGCAATGCCCAATGTGCGGCGCTCCTTTCTCCTCTTGCGCAAGTGACCTCCACCCATTGCTACATTGGCAAAAATGCGGCTGGAGGGCGCACATGTTCAAGCAGAAGAAAGTAGGGTGGCCGCGTCACGTGATTCCGCTAGCCTCGGCAAGCGAACATCATCTGACCCCGGTGCGCAGGTCGGATTACAGCGAAGCTGGCCGTTAGTCTACTAATCGTGGCCATGACGTCGCGGGGGTAGAACTTGGCTACACTTGGTGCTTTGTCGATTCGATCGGGGCTACGCCTAGGTAGATCCTTTGCAGAACTCGGTATGGCTTGGTTGAAAGAGTTCTACCTTGTGCTACAAACACCAAGTATAGCCAAGCTCTACCCCCGCGATCTATCTTCGCTGCTATCTCGCCTGCGCATCGGGGTCAGTTATGACATTGGCTTGCCGAGGCTAGCGGAATCACGTTCGACGTTCGTCGAACTTCGACGTCGACGAACTTCGACCGTCGAATCACTTTCGACGTTCGTCGTTCAGGAGACACCTTGCTCCAGGAATATCATTTTTGCCGTGGTAGCCCCACGCTTGAGTGAATTTGGTCAGAAGACTCCAGCTTCTGCGATTCTACGCGAAATAAATACGCGCCACGTTTTAGCAAACCAATAAACAAAGTTTATTCTTGAGTATACAGTGGCTGCGAGGTGCCACAGCACAGAGCTCGCTGAGATGCGCAGCACTCGTTCTATGGCTTCCAGCTGGGATCAAAGTTCTTGCGCAGTCCCTGCCAGCAGGTGTAGTACTCCTTGTCGAGCGCCTGAGACTCGTGTTCAGCCCACGGCGTCACCGCCATGCTCAGAGAGCTCTCGAACATGAACGCCTGCGCAACGCAACACAAGCATATATCAATCGCATTTCATGTACGGTGCTCAACGATTTTGAAACACGATACTTGAACCGCGTGATAGCTGGCGCATCTTACGCTACTGGACTGGTAACAGAGAGACAAAACTGAATTACGATGCTTCAAAAAGTCTCTCCCTATCATTTATTACCGCAACAAATCATCCCGGTGTTCCAGGCGCAAAGCGATGACACATGAAGGATCGGCGGGCAGCTATGCGCTCCTGGTGTTACGCTTCGTTCGCTGGAGCACCGTACATTTATACGTGAAAGCAGCGCACGACTCGGGACTGCTGTAGCCAAGTACCATATAACGGTGTCAGAGTCTTCGATGACAACATATTCCGTATTAGTGTGTAGGTTTCTGCGTGTTTTAGTGAAAAGGCCTGTCTATCTCATCCACAGAGGCCCATGAAACCGGACTAACTGCGCATTGTGGGAGACAAATTTACCCATGATTTACCGCATGCTAAGACGACCTGATGGTGAAAGCTATTCCTCATTGCCACAAAGGTCCTCGGCGCGACCTGGGTCACCTTAATTTATCGCTAAATTCATGCAAGTTCGCATAGGCTGTGAAGCTTAACGTTCAGTCACATGTGGCGGATTTTCCCATATCCCTGACAGAATAGTGATGGTCTCTGTGTTAATGCACGCTTAAGACCTCGGAAGAAGCTATGGGAGCCAGAACCACAATCTGCATTAGCAGTCATCATCATCGTCGTCGTCATTGTCATCATGATCACTATCATCATCCTGTCACGCCCACTACGGGGCAAAAGCCTCTGCCATACTTCAGAGGTAGCACGTACTAGCGTCTACGGAACCTGCTGAGTATCATAGTACAAGAGAACGACGGACAGTATGTCGATATGGCTTATTAAATTTTGCTACTCTATCCTGTAATAGATCTTCAACATTGATCATGCAGAATGGCATTGCAATATACAATGCGACGTAACGCGCAGTTCATATGCATGAGCACGGGGACGTATCGCATTCATTCCATCGTTCGTTCGTTCATTCACTCATTTAGGAACAGAAACGAACAGATGATATTGTGGTAGCGACGTGCCTGAAGTCCCACAAACTATAGCGTTAGCCAAACCCAAGTACTACCCGTCGTTCCTATGAATATTGCCGAACAACTCCAACACCAGAGCTGTGTATACTCACCATGCATCCATCTCCAATGCGCTGCGGCGCCAACTTGGCCTTGGATGCTTGCTCAAAGCAGTCTACGTCTGGGCCGTGAGGGGTCATCATGCTGTGCAGGCTAGCGCCGCCACACTGAAAGCCCGTTTCCTGCGCACATAAACGGAATAATGGCACAATTTAGCACTCATGTCAACCAATTTTAGACACAGGCCACCCAGCGTTCAGCTTGGAAGTTGCTCATAGGCTCTGTATAGACTCAAAGGACAAGCACTGCCAGTAAACCTCAATTCAGCGAATTAATTTAGGGGTGAGTGCCGCCAAGAGAAGCGAACAAGCTTGATCTACAAATCTGAAGATATGGAAACTGCCCTAAATTAGGAATAGAAGACCATCCCCCTCACAGTGTGCCTCACACCTGGCAAGCCTTCACTAGACCTCAATTATTACAAGTTGTCGTCTGTGAGCCTGTAGAGAAGGCTTGCAAGGTTCGATGGGTGGTATTAGCCTGCTGGTGTTCTACTCTTAAAAGCAATTTAAACCCAGATTTACCTAATAAAAAGTGGATACCCGCCGTGGTAGCTTAGCGGTCTTACTGTGTTCAACTTGATAAGGCTCAAAGTCACTTGATTGAATCCCGATCCCGGCGATATTCATTTCGACAAGGGCGAAATGTGATCACTACAGGAACTTGCAACAACTCCAGGAAGTGTGATGGCGTCCTTCATCATCTTGTCATTCAGTCATGCCGCATCTCGCTGTAGTCGACTTCCAAGCTATACTTCAGAGGTTTCACGTCACAAAACCACGATATGAAAGATGCCATAATGGAGGTCTCGTGAAGTATCGACCACCTGGGGTTCTTCAACGTGCACTGACATCGCACAGTGCATGGACCTGAACATTTCGCTTCCGTCGGAATGCAACCGCTGCAGCCAGGATTCGAACCCGCAACCTTGGATCAGCAGCCGAGTGTCATAGCTACTAGACCACCGTTGCGGAGCCCCAACCTCGCAATAATTGACAAGGATCATGCCAGCTCAGTCACTCCATCTGTTCACATCTCGTACAGGATTTGCTGTCAAGAACACGCACAAGGGTGGTCTTGAATGCTTCCCACTGATACCAATCAGTGATGTCTGCAAGAATACGGGGCCACAGCGGCTGTTACGTACGCAGTGTGACCTTAAGTTCAGCACTTGAACGACATGCACAATGATTTGTTTTCACTCTCTCTGGTTTCGTAACGTTAACTGCAAGAGAAAGAAATGACAGTAATAGCATGCTTACCTTTGCTTCATACTTTCCGGTGATAAGGCCCATGAACTCACTCATGCAGTTTCCTGGGTATAAAAAGAAAACACAAATGGGCAAATGATATCTTCTTCCACTGTTTCTCATAAAGGAGATAGAGGAGCAAAATATATGATGTGAATAATTGTGAATGCTCCTGCAATGACGGGGATGCCAAGCCCAACGGCGCGACAATACGCTTTTCTGGACTAGGTTGACATACGAAAAAATAAAAAGCATATTAATAAAGCTAAAATGAAGAACACCAAAAGAAAATAAATAGCAGCAGGAACAGCGAGTCATAAACGAGATATGCCGTCAACAAAAATACAAGCTGTTACAAAAAGGATACGCGAACTAGGTGTGCAACTAAGGGCTTGATTATTAAGCCGTTTGTGGACTCAAAGAAAGCTTAAACATACCCTTAACGTGAAAACAGAGAAAGCGCTTCCCAAAATAACAAACTCCCTGCGCTTTCATTTTTTTTTACTAATGAATATGCGGTCATTAAAATCGTGCGAGAATAAGGTGACTATTTTGGCGACATAATTAAGAAAGAGTAGCTTTGGTCAAAAATATTATATTTACGAACTGCTTGTGCTTTAATATAAGAGCTAATCTGTAACACCAGCAATCATTTGCCAAGGTATCAACTTCTCTGAAATTGTGCTGAAGTACACTTTCAGTCTTCTCTTCTTTCTTCCTTTTTTTTTTAGGAGGGGGGGGGGGCGGAAATCGGGGAATCTTAAGCTCTAACAGTTCAGCTCTACTTTAAGTGGTTGGGAAGCTCGTGAGCATCCTAAGTTAATTATGCGTATTTTCCACAAACTACGTTGGGAAAGCCATACTTCTAGTTAGGCGGCAAATAGCACGACGTCGTGTAATTCACCGTCATGCATCACCCATTCAGAATTGAAAGCAATATCTTACTATATGTTAGTATAGAAGGTATATATGTTATTCCTCGTATATCTGTGCAAGTGAAAGCGCACTTACGGTGGTAGTACGGCGGCCTGAAAGTGTTCTCGGCCACTGACCAACGCGGTGGGAAGATGACAAAGTCGGCGATGGCCGTGCCCGGCTTGGTCGAAGGGCAGGTGAGCACAGTGAAGATGGACGGGTCCTGGGTTGGCCATGACAGGTACACATTCACCATGCAATCAAGTGAGGACGTGGTAAATAAGCGGTCCCAAAATGGTGAGAACGGGAGATACAGATGGAGTACATATGAAAAGCGTTGTTGGGAGGGTAACGAGAACACGGCGTTGTTTGTCTACACCGTTACTATGTTGACAACAAAAGGAAAATCGACGTAAGGTGAGGGAAGCAAGGAGGCACAAATGTAGCTATCATTGCATTATTTGTGGAATTTGCGTGCTGAACGCACGTATACAGCTGTAACACAAGGGCTGTACGCCATTTCCCACAATGCTTTATATCAAAGAGCTGATTGGATGCTAACCGCAATGTATAAAGTTGTCTTAATTTTTTTATTGTGCCAGCGATAAAACCGTAGACCGTGAAAGATCTTTCCACATAGTCCATCAGAAGTAAGCGGCTTCCGTACAGCCGCGAATAGGGATTGGATGGAAAGAAGCGGAAAAACAGTGACGTCGACGCGATTTTAATATGTGATTAGAACAAAGTTTGTGTTCGATGCTTGTCGAGATGCAAATGTTGATGAGATGGTGGGAATAGAAGAGTACAACTGATATCCTAAATGTACGCAATGTTTGTGCCTCTTGTGTCACAGTGGAACATGAATTCTGGGCGTAGACCACTTCCATGTAGTGAATCTCCAGAATTGGTTGAACTCACTCAATGGCTCTTTGCTTTGACCCCATATCATCACTGTGTTGAACGTTGTACTGTCACCTTTGTGTTGAGATAAGCTACTTTCATTTGATTTCATTCATGGGCACATTCGTGAGCACCGAAGCACCCAGTGCCATAGTTGTCTCCTAGGGCACATAGCAAGACAGCAGCCAGAAGGGAGACGTTATTTTTTTTTTAACACCTACTTTGACGTCGCACCAGTTTTGTACTATAAACGCGGGGCAGCCCATACCTAGGGCACCAAGTTGCCTACATATGTATTTACAAGTGTATGTTCTCTTCCATGCAGACGAAATGCCTTTTTAGAAGAAGTTCCTAATCTAAAGTTAGCGGAAAGGGAAGAAAGAGAATCTTTACGATATGCAGGAAATATCACACTTGGGGTGCAAATATGGCAAATTATGCCAGTGAGAATAATTTGTAATGTTGGTACCACCAGTGGTTTACAACTGGTCACTGTCGGGTGAAGGTCTCCGAGACAGTGATGTCGACAGCTCGATGTCTATGACGTGTTTCTGGCTCCCAAAATCGCTTCTCTTCGCATGTAGCTAGCAGAAAATTGGGCTGATCTTATTGTTATTCACAGAGCATTGTTTTAACGCAGCTGTCTCAAAGCGTGTGCAAGAGGGGCTACTTACTGCGCAGAAAAAAAAATTGCAGCCATGAAACGCCCTCATAACAAGGCGTACACTTGTTGTTTCTGAAGTTTTCTCTAAATAAGAACGCTATTTTCAATGCGCTCTTCCAGGAACACGTGCATAAATATGAAATTTCCCGTACGTTTTCTCAGCAGGGAAACTTGTAGAGATTTCCTGGAATTTTTTAGGAAAGACGAGTGCCTCAAGTAATGAAATTTTTTTTTACTTCTAAACTGTGAATCCTGTTACCTATAGTATGAACATCGATGACAAATGTATTCAGCGAGGAAACGCGAAGAGGTACACGAAACCTAGATTGAAAAGGCAAACGTTCCCGTGTATTTTCCTTTTACTCACGCTGTGGTCGAAGGAGACAGTGTTGATGGTGTTGAACTTGGCCAGGTCGTACTTGTAGGGAACGTAGTTGCCATGCCACGCGACCACGTCGAAGGGTGAGTGGTTCTGTATTACGAAATGGAAGAACCAATAAGATGCATTGCTGCAATGGCTGAATAGTAGGGGTGTGCGAATATTCGAAATTTAGAATAATTTTCGAATAGTGCTTTTTATTAGATTCGATTCGCTGCTGAACTTTTACTATTCGAAGTTGGTAATTAAGGCGAAAAAGATATGCTATGTCTAATGACAAGTGGCCCATCCCTTCATGTGTACGCTTCGCCGCATAGTAGCAACACTGCACTGCGGCGAAACTAACATTTGTGTACTGAGGAGAAGCTAACATCCGTGTACAGCGGCGAAGCTCACGGTCGCGTACTGCAGCAAAGCTAACACCCGTGTACTGCGGCGAAGCTAACACTCGCTTACTGCGGGAAAGCTAACACTCGTGTACTGCAGTGAAGTTAGCTCAGCTTCCTCTTGCACAGTTCTCTGTTGGACTGTTCTTCAGGACTTTTGAATGACACTGTGGAAGTACACTAGTTCTGCAATAAATTTATTTGCTCATGTTTAGCAGCACATTTCTCCACAATTTGGCTGAGTATAATCAAAAAAAAAAAATATTCGTAAATTATTCGAAAAATATTCGATTCTATTCGCACTTGAACATATATATTCCAATTCGCTTCGCACTCATAATTTTGCTATTCGCACAGCTTTACTGAATAGTCACTTCGGTCAGACTAATCATACAGCACGTGTTTACTTTCAACGGCCACTTTTACCCCAGCTGCAAATACGACGATCTTCATTGACATCCAGTCACGCGTCTCTCGCACATTTCTCTGTGATACTTCAAAGCACGGGCGCCTAATTTATTCTCTATTCGACATTTACAGTGTCTCCGACAGCAATGGATTCTGAACTCGCTCGCGGCCTTGACAGCAGAGGACAACGAAAGCAGTGTCCTTCCTGTCCTGGTTTCTACTCTCATAAATATTTTATTGTTTTTTTTTTACGTTGAAGTACTACCAACTAGTCAATTTCCCTAGTTTATTAAGCTTCGCGTACAGCTGTTATGGCATGTAAAACGTAATCGCTTTTCATTATTTGGACATAACACCGCGTACGGCACCGACACTAACCTGAGAAGCCTGGAAAAGGTGCCCTTGGTACTTGCTGATGATCGTAAAGTCGTTCACGTCGCGGTCTTCATACCAAGCAGTCGGCGTCTTGAAGTCACGAGGGTTTGCTAGCCCGTTGGCCCCTGAGAAACGCATAGCGAAGCGTAAATTACACTTTTTTCATTTAAATGTGAAAGCATGGGAAGGTAGGCTGAGCTAGAGCCGGCTATCCCAACATCATGATATTGACATTGAAAACAGTAAACGCACTTACAGCAAACACACACACACACACACACACACACACACACACACACACACACACACACACAGGAAATGATACAAGCATAAGAAAAGAAAGAAATAGAAGGAGCGTGTACAAACTACGTACAGATATGATGGCTGGTGTCAGTGGCGTAGGCAGGCATGGGCTGACCGGGCTGAAGCCCCCCCCGAAATTTTTCCGGCCGGTGCCCCACTGCCTATCTATGCTGGCCCATCACATATACGAACAAAGGTGTCCACTCGGCGAAAGTGCGGCTACGGGCATTCGCGTCTTTGTGGTGGGCTTAAAAACGAAGAACGCGGCTCTTTCAACTTGCAAAGGAAGTTATCACTCTATGGCGGGGAAAGTTGTAGCTTGTCTGCAGGGGACGGTGCTGGCAAACGAGGGGCATATGTCATTTATTGGCAAAGGATGCGGCGATAAGAGACTGAAAGGGGAGCTTGCAGTCTTTGCAGCACAGCACTGCGGCAGGCAGACGCTTCTGCAATGTGTTGACAATTAGCTCTCTGCGGTGATGGAAGAACATTGCGAGTCTGCGTACCCGGAAACATGCGTGGTTTTGTTGCGGGTGAAACGTTCGTAGGCCAAGGTCATCGAGCTAGCGAACCAAACACAAAGCAAAGTACGCCGCTGTTCCCTGTGCAACGCCTTCTGTGCCGCCCGATCCTTCTTCCCCTCTTATTCCTGTTTCTGTGGGGCGCTGACGCTTTTGGTACGTTGTATGCGGTCGCGTGGGGAATGTGGCGTACAGTGAATGCGTCTTTTTTTCTTTTTGAGCAGTGCCCCTACATGGGTGGCCCAATACAGCTTCGCTTTCGTCATTTTTCTTGACGACTTACACATGGTAGCAACGTGCGCTCACGCGTGTCCCCTTGCGAGAACGATGCCCCAGAGAGAGAAAATTTCAACCAACCTTCCGAGTGGACAGCACTGCTTTGCAGTGCTATCCACAAGCTAGTAAACTACGGAATAACGAGTCGACAAAAAGACCGCGCTGCGGTTCATCGCCGAGCGTGCACAAGGGTCAACAACTCCGCTACCAGCAGGCGGTGGTCGCGACATTCATTCAAGAAGGGGTGACCATATTCGTATCGTCGCTTTCGCGGCAATATGTCTCAAGGACAGCAGTAGCTCTCCGTTTTCTGGGGAAGCTCATCGTCGCAGCGCCAACAAATGAGCGAGACCTCGAATGCTAAGTCATTTTCTTCAACTGATTTGTACTTACATGATACCTTATATCCTCTGACAATACAGTGGCTTTTTAACGTGCCTACGAGATGTGGATTATATGTGATTATATGTGACCTCGCGTAGTAACGGAGCGAAAGAAGTTGTTTACATCAGCCCCCATGTTTTTCAACAGCAACCTAAGTGACAGCGAAATAAGAAAGTAAGAACGTACAAAGCCCGATGAAGGTCGTAGGGCGTGTAAGAACCATAAGAAAGCTTTCTTTTACAAACTTCTTTTTAACCTTGACGTGTCTAAATCGAGCGCTATGGATGTAATATTGTCAACTCAGTGTAGCAAGCGATCTCGTAAGGTTAAAACACATGACCTTTCAGTTTGCAAAACCAGTGAGATACGGCTAGTAGTAGTTCATAATCTAGTATTTGTCGATGCTAGTGCTGCATCAAGTGAGTACATTTGTGAACTTCGCAAGTTAGAAGCTTACGGCGAACGTAATTGATACAGGAAATATTGGGCCTAATACCGACCCTTGTGCCATTGTGGCTCCCGAGGCGCGTCGGCGGGCCGAGACACGGGCGAGACACAATCCTATTTTTCGACTGCCGCTGCGGTCAGAGAATCGCTGGGGCTTTCGTTACCCGCGAGTTCTGCGGCAACCTCGCTTTGACAGCAGAGCTGACGTTTGCGCGGCGGCCCCAGATGAGAGTGTGCATTAGTCGGCGACCTTGAAGAAACAGAATGTCGACGCCAAAGCGAACCCAGCGCGCTCATAAGTGCTTGAATAAAGCCATCGGAGCATCCCCGGTATGCTTCGATCACCGAGCAATGCAGTAAGTAGAACTGCTTCTCGTACGCGCACATCTGACCGGCCACAAAGGAGGGACTGCCTACAGGCGCGTCTTTTCACCAGGCACTTCCAGCCTGTGGGCGCCTAGACGGCGCCAAATTGCTTGCACCTGGAGTGCTTCGGAATGGAAGCGGTGGTAGCTAACGCTCGTTACGATAATCTGTACACAAGTGTCGCCGGTTAGGCTGTCCGACGTCCTGTCCGAATGTCGAGTTTTGTGTATGTTTATATTTTGCTTTTTATATTTTTGGAGAGGAGCTGGTACTGCGTTACACTGTGGAGGCGAGTCCCAAACAATGGTCGCAGGGCGGGTTGGACTGGTGCGATTTCTACCGGCGACGTTGCCGTAGACAACCATTAGATAGACGCCCTGGTGAGGCGGGCTGTCGGAGAGAAAAACTCGTCTCGGGACAGAGGACAGGGTGGAATTTTGGAGATTCGGGAGACTCGAAGAAAGGCCCTCTGTCGTGTGAAGAAGTAAGCTTCGTTTGCTATCTCTCGTGCAAGCCTGGCCGTTCGGCTCTCCAATCTCGGAGAGACGATGTAGTCTGCGAGAGCACGATGCGAGCAGCAATGATCAGGGAGAATCCGTGAGCCACGGCGCCTTCGAGAGCACCCAAGGACCAGTCCACAGGCCGGCGACGAGACCTATGCGCCGATGGAGCCCACCCAGATAAGCGTTGTCTTCGTTGGCGGCAGCAAGCGCACTTAAGACATTGCGCCGTTAGTTTATGAGCTGTTTTACCCATTGTATCTGCCGTTCATTGATGAGTTTGTTTCCGCTGTTAATTCCTGTGCTGCACTATGCGTTTACGTTGCTCTTTGTTTGCCTTGCATCATTACGTTCGCTACTAATTGTTAAGTGTATACTTCGATCATGTTCACATATTAAATTCCATGTTTTGATGGCTTAATTAAGACTGTTTCCTCTTCCCGGCCCCAGCACGAATCCGGTTTGGTTAAATGGTTGTTGAGGTGTGTGGCCAGAGGGGGTGATTGCGTGAAGCATTTCGAACGGAGTCGTAGCGTAGTTGTGGTACTTGTGAATTGTTGCGGCTTAGAACCCCCTCCCCCTTTGCGCGAAGTAGGGACATCTCAACATTCCGGAGTTCACTTCAGTGAGTTCCAAATCAGATTTATTGATCGCAACTTGCATTCCGCATGCCTCGAAGTAAATGTAGGATTAAACTGGCGTTAGTCCCAATAGCACCATGGGATTTTTAATTTATCTGGCTAGAAGTGTGAAGTGACAAACCGCATAGAAAGCTTTTTCAATATTAAGAGATATTTTAGCACGTTTTTCAGCTTAACAAATGTGTCAGTAATTATTCTTGAAAGGGCCAGGATGGTGGTGTTTGTGAGTTTAGTGGAGACAAAGCCATGTTTTGGGAGGCCTACAATGTTAATGAGGACGGCATTTTTCTGTAACGCAATAGACTTAATTCTTTTAAAAAGAAGTGGTAATATGTTCACGACAGATAGATCTGGAGCGGCTTATAATCACAATCGCAGGCGAATCTCTGTTCTTCCTGCAAATGTATCGAAAATTTGGTAAAAGAAGCGCCTGTATAATGTAGCGAACAGGTAAGTTTCGGTGAGAAATCCATAAATACGAAATATATACCAAAATGTCGTCCTGTATGTCTACTAGCATGTTAAGTTGGAGAGAGTCTTCCGGAATTTATCAGGACAACGCCACGATCAATTTATAAAGTGTTTCAAAAAATGTGTTTGTTATAGCGTCATTTTCAGCTTACCTACCTCAGGTATGCTGCCCGCTGTTCCCGGCTGCGCCTGCTATCACGAATTCTTTACAGCATTTCATGCGTATGTGTACATCGATAATTATACTTTATTTTGAAATTATCACAAAGGTAGTAGCGTGCGCAAGTGACGAATCTTCGCGGTGGCGGGGAAATAAATGTCTTTCTACTAGATTTCGTCGATACATTGCATTCTGTAAATGTTTTGAATGGGCGAGAGTATCGTTATTTCGGGACCCAGTTGATATGACAACTGAAGGCTGAAGTAGTTCGCAGATGCTGAACGAATGTATACTTATTGGGCGACGGTCCGCGCAAATGCGCCGCGTGCACATTTTCGTTCCGAAAAAAAAAAAATATATATATATATATATATATATATATATATATATATATATATATATTGTAAGTTCTTAGCCAAGTTCTTAGCTGCTTTCGGCCCGCTTCCCCATGTGTGCGACCATGCCAGACGTCTCTCCGCCACGAACGACCAGATAACACACAACGACTCTGCTGGTGCACCCAGGAGCTCTTCAGCAGAAAAAATCGTGGACTGCCCTGGTACGGAGGCCAGCTGCCTCTCTGTGTGCGGCTCGAGTTCTGCGTCGGTGAGTGGCGGTGGAGCAAGTTTTCCAAATACTAGAGAGCAGCCTGGGATACGGTCCTCATGCGTGCCAGTGTCCAGGCGCATGGGTGTGCCGACTCCGGTAGGGCTGGATATTCCGCGACTTCAGGAACTATCACCATCTCTCGAGACCGACAACGATCTTGACGACAAGAACCATGATGAACAGGACATGTCCGTTTGTACTGGCAATACGTCCCCTGAAAAGGCTGAGCCAGCTCTGTCTTCAGTACCCTCGCTTAACGACTGTACAGACATTCCTTGTTTGCTGAGCAACACCTCGCTGAAGATCGCCGCAGTCGTCCAAGACAAGCTTGTGCAACCTGCCATTCATGGAGTTGTTAAACAGAAAAACGGAGGACGGTTTGCTTCACAAGGCCGGGCCAGGCCCGTTAATTCGAGATGCATAGAGAACTCTACACAGCCGACGCCATCGAACTGCAAGTGGCGTCGCCCTACAAAACGGCAGCGTTCGTCGTGGGAGCCTACGATAGGGCTCCAAGTTACTGCAGCTCAAGGTATGCTACACCTGGCGGCCAACTACGGAAAGCACGCTGCTCTGTCTACTGATCTGCGACGGAAAAGCACCAGGCGAAAAAAACTCCCGCTGCGACATTGCGCGCGACACTCCCTCCCAGAGACACGTCTGGCAGCTTGCCAGGGGAAGTCGCAGCATGGTAAAGACCTTCGACCACCATTGCATAGTAAATGTCGCCTGCTGAATGTGCCCTTGGTGGCCCCGCGAGTCAAATCACAGCATCGGCAATTCCTGCAACGACCACCGCGACACAGCCAGTGCAGGCCCCCTGAGGATTCCTTCCGAATTCTCCAGGACAGACCCGGACTTCTCCAGGACAGACCCGGACAGACCACAGCAAGACAGACCACGACAGACCACGGCAAGCCACCACGCACCGGGACCAATTCCGGTAACGGCTACATAGGCACACTCAGTGCCGGCCACCAGAGGTTTCCGTTGCTCAAACCCAAGTCGGGGCGAGGCCGAGACCGTCCAGCGCGACACAGTCAGTGCCGCCCTCCAGAGACAGTTTCGCCCGTTACTGTCACTCGCAGTCGTGGCCGAGTGTAATGTATAAAAACAGAGAGCTCGCCATGCATAAGACGCTCGCGCTAGAAGAGCGCAGGGTAAGAGAAGCAGAGGAAGACGAGGAGCCGAATAGAACAGCCGGCCTGTAGCTAAGGCGCTGTGTCTACGTCTCGTTCTTTATTACAATATATATATATATATATATATATATATATATATATATATATATATATATATATATATATATATTGTAAAGAAGAGAGACGTAGACCAGCGCCTTAGCTGCAGGCCGGCTGTTCTATTCTCCACGTCGTCTTCCTCTGCTTCTCTAGCCCCGCTTTGCAAGCGCGAGCGTCCGAGCCCCTGTGCAGCTTTTCGCCATTACAATATATATATATATATATATATATATATATATATATATATATATATATATATATATATATATATATATATACAGTGAGGCTCCGTCCATCCTGTCCGTCGAAAACTCCTAGCCCCCCCCGAAAAAAATTTCTGGCTACGCCACTGGCTGGTGTGTAAGGAATACCTCTAAGGGCAGAGCCCAATATATACAAGGTGATCACACAGACTACCGCGGATACAGTCCCTACAAATATTTCTATACACTGACATACAAAATGTCTGTGTGATATGTACGTTATCACCACAACGTGATAAGGAGCAGCAATACATTTCTTTATGTAACAAGAACGGGAGTTACGAGGAAATAGCGTTGAAAACAGTTAAAAACAAGAAATCTTGCCATAGCCAACGTAGTGACAAGTGGACTAAAGCGCGACGTACCCTGCCTTGTTCAACCTAGGATGAAGGGAGCAAGGCGAGGCCGAGGGCGAAAGCGAGGCTGAGTACGGTATTAATGTGTAAGGAAAAGCAGGCCGATCTCTCATCCTTTCTTCCCATTTAAACATTATCTTCTTTTTCTATATATTATATTTGAGAAGTATGTCCGGTACTCAATCTATGCCGCAGTGCAGAAAAATCAATTAGTAGTCTCCAAGCGATGCTTCGTGCAACGTTTGCTCCATTCAGTATTCCAGGAAAGAATGGAGTTTCAATAGCAAAGAGCATGGCTGTTGCATCAAAACATCTCGAGCGAAAATGTCAGCACTATTCAACAGTTCTTCAGGCCAAAATGAACACGATCGTCCTGTCACAAACCGTGCCACCTGATCTATTCCTAGTTCAAGTTCAAATTTATTGTTTTCTCAAGGTAGCGCACAACAGAAGAAATTGTACAGAAAGAGGTCCTATAGATAAAAACTGCAGCGGGACTTCTTGTTCTTAATTACATAGCAAAACTAAATATGCGCCGGCTGTAAAATAGAAAGAGATACAAACGTTACATAATCCTTATAGCGGTAAAGTAAGATATGGCAGCACACTAATTCGTTACATAAAAAGAACAGAAAGAAAATACACTGAAAAGTACAGTTTACAATAAAATAATAAAAAATAAATGAAAAGTTTTCAAAAGTACTCATCTGTCCTTCTTCTTTTTTTTCCTTCCTTTTTTTTTCATTGCCCAGTGGCTTTATTCGGAATACCTACTCTAAACGCTTAGAGGGAGGCCAGCTGAAGGGCCATGCTGACGTTCGTTAAGAATCGTTCTTTCAATGCACACAAGCATGGTGAGGAAAGTTGAAAATAAGCATCCTACACTGACGGGGGTTTACTTCTAAACATGTCGCCGTGCTATTTTTCGTTTAGCACAGACACAAGTTGTCGGTATGCTTAGTTTCATTACTTTGCAGCAACATTTACATAGCCAACGGAATACAGCGCGAGGACACACACAGAGACGAAGCGAGGGGACGGGGACGCCCCTGTGTGTGTTTGCACAACAGTGTCTTAGCTATGTACAAATAAGCCAAGCTCGCCACGTTAATTTACATAACTTTCCTGTAAACGTCTTTCGCGTGACGGTAGGAAATATCAATCTCACGCAACACCTGCGTTTTCGTGATTCGAAAGGATTCCATGCCCGCCATCCTGCGTCCGGTGTCCGGCGTGAAGAAGAAGGATATCAAAAGTGATGTGATCGAGTGCTGAGGTCATCACAAGACGTCATAAGGACGTCACGAAGCAATATTACGTTCTGATGTGACTGTAACGTCCCCGCTGAATTTGTCTAATCATGTCCCAATATTGAAGAAGCTGCGATTGATGTAAAATTTCAAAGGGGGATTTCGGACGTTATAACAAATTCATCGTGTAAAAAAAATTTCCACCGTTTGTGTAGCAGTCGAAGCCAGGACCTCGGAGAGCCAGGCGGCAGTGCTACCACTTGTCAACGGTACTCTATAGGGTGTGACTGAATAAATTAATTCTTAATGCACGTAATTACAGGCAGCACATCGCAGACATACATCACTGGCAACAGGCACTTTCTAATGCCAACACGTACCGAGCCTTACGTGGCTCTGTCAGAGTTTCAATTCCGAAACTCCGCAGGTACCACATGTATAGAAAGTGGCTCACCGATGGGTCCAAGGTTTGGCAGCACAAAGTGGTTGTCGAAGACCTCGAGGATGTAGCCGCGGCTGGGACCAGATACGTACACTTGGAAGCGCATTCCTTGCTGTAACAGGCAGAACAGCGTGTGGGTCAGCGCATTGCTGTAATGACTTGCTATTAAAGGACACTGTTTTTTTCCTTGCCACCAACGTATCCAGTCTGTCAAGCCAATCCTAGTTTCTCTTATACGGCCGCATTCGACTGCGGTGTGACTGCAGCGCAGTTGCAGTGTGGCTGGAAGCTTAACATGGCAACGAGAGGATAGCGCGCTTTAGTGAGCAAAGTATACGAGTATGTTTTATGGCGCATTGACGCGAGAAACTGTAGAGCGGGGAGCGTAAGAGCTTTAGGTACAGACACGGGGCAAAGAAACCGTATACGAACACTTATCCAAAGTATGCACCGCTTTCTGTGTGCTTTGAAGTGGCCGTGCAAAACTCTTTGAACATAGTCTGAAAAGTGGGCGTATCGGTAGTGGAGGCTCCTCTGAATACGTCTTCCAAATATTAATTAGTGCGCTGCGCGTATTAGTGCGCTGCACGGAATTCACAATTCTGTTTCAAATATAGCTGGAAATCGCTTGCTCTCCCTTCAACAAACGACGTCAAAAGTAGCACCGACTACGTCATTTTACATGTTTTGTCGTCCTGAGAAAAAAAAAGATACATACGTCTTTTTTATTTGTTGGTCTCAAAACCAACACACAAGGCTTTACCGAGGACATTTCTGCGATTATGCGACGACGAATGCTACTTCTTCACGCGACGGAGCCGATGTTCCTTCTGATGTCTCACGTTGAAAGAAGAGCAGGCGCTTTCCAGCCGTATATCATATTGCGAATTCCCAGGTGCGCGCAGCGCACAAATATTTGGCTCGCGGGTTCACTGGACCCTCCGTTTCGACGCAAGCCTCCCGAGCGGTGTGATGTTATCGCATGCGCGCTCCGAGCGATGGAGATGGGCCTGGCTCGTTTGATCTCTGCTTCAGCCGCTCTCGTCCCCCCGCTCGCGTGCTTTTACCCGCGGGTATAAGGTACAATGCGAGGGGTGTTTTATCAATTTGGACTTTATACGGGACATGACGGCGACGGCGGAAGCCCGTCGAGACTTTTATAATTGCTATCGCAATAAAAGTTGTTGCAGGGCCAAAAGCACAAGCAAAGATCTTAGACACGAAACTGCATTTCTCATGTGTGTCATTGCATAACAGCTGGCTGCGACGCGTGTCGGACCGAAAGAAGAGGGAAACGGAGAAGGGCAGGTGCGCAGGGGACAGCTAAGATTGAATAAGGGGGCTATAATTATTATTATTATTATTATTATTATTATTATTATTATTATTATTATTATTATTATTATTATGAGGACTAGAAGATATCTGCATTGTACTCTGTATGCGTGATGATGAGAACTTCTTTAGTGTCAAGAACTTCTGTGCCCGCAGCAGTGCAAATACGAGAAAAAACAGCCCCACGTCTACTACGTGACAATGGCGTACATGCGGTGAGATAATTTTTTGTCGTTAAACGCAAAAACTTACGTGAGAATGCTTTGTCGTTCGCAAATGAACATGTGTCCACAAGAATTAGTTTGATATCTATTGCTCCTTCAGACTAAGTTAACTTTGTGTATCAACCTATCTTCCCTTCGAGCAGCAGGTTCTCTTTTTTTAGCAGAAAATACACAGGGAATAAAAAAGTGCCAAACGGCGGCGGTGCTGACTAGAGGAACAAGAGAGGACCAGAGGCTATAGCGAAAATAATTACGATGGTATCCAAAAAGATAACGGTGAAGGTAATGAAGGAGGGCATTGCTTAGTTAATACAATAAACTAAGGAACACATGCACGCAGAACTAAGAAAACACATGATATACGATGACCTTGTGGTTTTCGTTAAAGAATAGCTACCAGAAATGAGCACCGTCGAAGCACCGCCCAAGCCGCTAAGTGTTTGTTGTCCCTCACCTGAATGACACAGATCTCGTTCGGGTCCACGTGCATCCTGCCGAACTCGGTGACAATGTTCAGGCTGCCCTGCTGAGGAACTGTAAGGTGAGGACAACCGGTCACGTAACGATTGTCCCTGTCCACACTGCGCGACTTCGCGGTCATGCATTGCAATTCAGAGGGTTCAGAGGGTGCGAGTGCAAGCTAGAGGATTAACAGTGAATGCAATTAAAAGTTAGAAGAAAGGTTGAAAAAAACTTGCCTATGAGGAAATCTCCATCCGAGTTGTACATCGCCCTGAATGAAAAAAAAATCGCTTAGTAACTGCCACATTGCGAGTACCAGCCATTCTAATTTTAATGCGCGCTGACCTTAAGGCTTATCTTAGCCTACAAAGTACCTATGGTACGGTACTTTGTACTCGAGCTTGTGGCCTTTTTTTCTAAACATCGATTGCAAACGTTCAATCACACTGTCTATTCGTGCCTACTGACACCAGAAAATGAAAATGCTACGACGAAAACACGTAGCTGACCCGCCGTGGTTGCCTAGCGGCTAGGATGTCGGCTTGCTAATCTTGAGGTCGCGGGATTGAATCCCGGCCATATGGAGGCCGCATTTCGATGAGGGCGACATACAGAAGACGCTAGTACGTGTACTTAGATTGACGTGCACGTTAACGAACCTTAGGTGCTCGAAATTACTCCGGAGCCCTCCACTATGGCGCATGCCTCGTGATCGTGTCCCGGTTTTGGTATGTAAAACCTTATCAATTGTTATCATTAAAAAGCGCAGCCCAGTGCCTAAATTCTCAGCTTATACTGCTCGACTTACTTGTCTTTCATGGAGATGTTGCAGCAGTACACGTGAACGGCGACACCATGGCGTGTCCTGGCGTCACCCGCTCCACACACAGTATTTAGACCCTGGAAAAAATATATTCAGCAGAATATGTTCAGCTGGATGCCCTCTGTTGGAGAGGATGGAAGATTTCATATTCAATCGTTAACACGTCACCGAAATATCCACCTGCGGCAAAGACAGTAATTCTGGTACGAGGCACAACTGCTCCTTTTCTTTTTACCGCGGAGCTCCAAATGATTTGCGCATCATTATGTAGAGAAAATTTACACGAAGAAGACACGCACATTGAAGCAGGTGCTGTTTTAGCTGTATGATTTGAGCTGTAAACTGTTTTACCTTGTATGATTTCATCATGAACACTATTAAGCCTTGTCCCCTTTTCTTGAGCAATGAATTAGGGCGTAACTTCTGATAACACAGTAGAAAACCCATTGCTTGACCTTTCCGCTGAATTTCAGGAAAGGCGTAATTGCATGGCAGTATTGAGAGTAAGTAGTATTACGCCTCTTCTTAGGGAGTGGAGTCCCGACTTTCCTTCTCATGCTGTTCACTCATCTTACGATGTTAAAGGAGTGAAGAATTTTTTATTAAGCTTCGTCTACCATGTTCTTCTCCTACAAAAGAATGCCTGTCTATTTGTTTGTTTGTTTATGTGTTTGTTTGTTTGTTTGTTTGTTTGTTTGTTTGTTTGTTTGTTTGTTTGTTTGTTTGTTGACCTGCTATTCTTCATTTTCGAATTTAAGAGGGACAATGCATCAAATGTTTTCTTAGATTCAAAACAACTAGTCAGTGACATTTCTGCGTTGACATATCGACACACAATCTGTCGACAGCAACAAAGCTGTGTGGGGTTGTCAAGAATATTACGTTTATCACCGAATGGTGTAAATGAAACGATAAGCGTGAGATCGTTTCTCAACTTACGTCAACAAAGTCAACGGACGCCTTTCCTAATTCCGGAATGCTGAAGGGCTTCCATCGCAGCTGAAACAAACGAGAACAGAATCAACGCAAGAACGCTCCTGCAACGACCAGCCACACTTCACGCCATCACTCCTTTCACAGCGAGTGCCATATTAAGCGGCTCTTGGGTATGGCATAGCTTCGAGCCACAGTGCCAGACATAGTAGACAACCGTCGCGTCCATCTGGGCCTCGCGCGTCGTATATCTGTTATTTACAAAAACCCTGTGGATCTCGGTGTCTTTCCTTATTTGACGCCCTACGTCCAACCTATTCTGGAAGAGCCTTGAAGAATAACTCACACACAAAAAAACAACGCTATGAAAATGAAGCGAAACTTCTGAGTGTGCATTTCGTGCCCCTTCGTTTAGGTAAATGAAATCGCAGTAATAAGGTTGCAATTTAATTAAGGTTTCAACCCACGCACTATACTGACACCACTCCTGCCACCCTCCTTTCCCCTAATCTGTCTAAGTTCTGAATACTGGTGTTTCAAAGTGCAGTGCGGTTACGGCAAGCCAAGTGTTACGGAAACCATGGCTTACGAAATAGCGCATTTCCGTTCGCAGCCACACATCGGAAGACAGTGACGAAAGCTGGTGAAAAGAACAAACGCGGAACACCCGCTGCAGTTAAAATGGAATTTTCGTTGAAGGGAAGCGCGTACTCGCGTGGCTGAACAACGGAAGGAGCAACAGTGAGAGAATTTCACCGGGGCACTTCAACGAAATCAGGCAAGCACTAGAGCACCACTAACGAATCGGACGGAAGGTGACATACAAGCGGGGAAAGAAAAATCAACAGTCCCTTCCCTGCTCTGAAAATGTATGAATGCGAAGCTTGACGTGTACATATGCCTGACCTACTACATTTCTTTCTTTCTTTCTTTCGTTCTTTCTTTCTTCCTTTCTTTCTTTCTTTCATACTAGGAGAAAGTAACTCACTCGCCCTATTACTGACCATGGAGAGAACGTTCCCAGAAACAAAAACGAAAACGAAGGCAAGCGGTAATTCGTCCTATCCTGAGTCAGTACGCAAATGCGTCTATTCGCAAGTGGTTTGGTTAACTATTTGTAACTGAGAAGTCGCTGTAGCGCATAAAAAAAATTCACAGCATATCCACGGAGTGAATGATGATGAGTGGGCGAAGCTCGGGAGGTTCATCGTAGATCGTGCCGAGTTCCGGATTACTTTAGTTAACGCGCACGCTACGAGTCCTTATGGTTCAACTACGCACACGTGAAATCTCCCACCGGCACTTCATCGCAAGTCAAGATCCAGTGCCTATATATATACGTATATGGGTGGCCGGTGAACGGTTCTCCAGCGCGAGCAGCCGGTATTTTTCAGTCAAGAAACTCGCTAGAAGACGCTGCCTGCGTCAAGCTTGTC
>JABSTT010003690.1:0-27255 GCA_013339685.2 Hyalomma asiaticum | reverse complement strand
GGCCATAGAGAAATTGAAGGAAATGTGCTGGCAGACCAGATTGCAACATCCATCCAGTCAAAAAGAGGAGATCCATCTATCCTGTCCCTGCTGCAGACCTCAAGCCTTATCTCCGCCAAAGGCTCCTAATTTACTGGCAGCACTTGTGGGATGCCGAAACAAGCAACAAGCTGCATCTAATAAAGCCACAAATAGGAAAATAGTCGCCAACAATCAAATCGAGAAGAACTGATGTAATGCTGTCTCGTCTTAGAATTCGACACACTTACAGCACCCATAATTACCTTTTGACTGGTGGTGACCCTCCAACATGTATTAAGTGTGGGGAGACATTAACCGTGCTCCATGTGTTGTTGGAATGTAAGGATCTAAACCGTCAAAGAAAGAAACATCTTAGAAAAGCATATCACGAGCACATCCCCCTCCATCCTGCGATGTTTTTAGGAAGTGACCCAATTTTTGATCATTCAACCATTTTAAACTTTTTAAAAGACGCAAGCAGCTTGATAGTCCATCGCGCACAAGACACCTAGCACACCCTCTCCTAGTAGACGGTGCTGCTGGGACAGTTAATTATATGGCACTCCCCCTCTAGGCCCTTTTTTGTATAGTGCCTACGGAAACCAACTGATAGAAGTACATCATAACAATTGTGCATTTATCATGTCAGTGTCATAATTTTATTACTTATATATATTTTAGGTACGTTAAGTACATATAATTTTAGGCCCATCTACAGCCACATAACACCACCTAGACATTGCCCACACCACTGTGTTCACATCAAAATTCGCCTGGCGCTCTTTGGCCGCAGACGGCCCTTGCGCCAATAACCACCATGCAGCATCATCATCATCATAAACGGCTGTTTGGGCTAGGTGGTGATTTGGAATCGACATGTTTGCACAGCGCAAGAAATGAGGACATAAGTACGTGTCCTTGTTTATGTCCTGGCCCGCCACGGTGGTCTAGTGGATATGGTACTCGGCTGCTGATCCGAAGGTCGTGGGATCGAATCCCGGCTGCCGCGGCTGCATTTCGATCGAGGCGAAATGTTGAGGCCCGTGTGCTGTGCCATGTCAGTGTACGTGAAAGAACCCGAGGTGGTGAAAATTTCCGAAGCCCTCCACAACGGCATCTCATTATCAGAGCTGGTTTTGGGACGTTAAACCACACAAATCAATCAATCTTATGTCGTCGCGTTGTTATGGTGTGATAACATTTAGGTTGAAAATATGTGCATTGGAAATGACATATGGAGACACATATCTTCTCGATAATAACACACATCGCAAGTTGTAAAAAGAATGCACAGAGTACACAATGGAGCTTGCATCCGAACTGTATCAACAAGCTATGTGAAGCACCATGTTTGAAGCCGACCTAATTGCACACACTGAAACAATGGCATCTGTTTGGAGCTTTTTCACCTAGCAGTACGCTAAAGGTTCTTAACGATTGTGCCATTCCGGTAAAGTACAAGCTGGGCAACAGTGACATTCAGCATTCTCAGTTCTGCTGCCTGACACTGCTTCAGTCCATGTTCACTTCTTGGGAGACTTGTGCTTTGACATTACGAGCACGATTATGCATCGAACATCACTTACAAGAAAGTTAAAACCATGTTAGAGTAAATTGAACACTTTAACTAAGAGGGCATGCATTGGAGTACATTCAGTACATAATTGAACATGAATACTTAAGACACCGTATATGGGCCACAATCTATCATTGAAGGACTTCAAATAATCTCTCCTCTTGGGAGAGCAAGTGGCACTTAGAATGTCGCAAATGCACAGTGAACCTCAGCACTATAGTGAAAACTGAGTTTGTGTAGGAGGTGCTGGAATTGTCCAGTGGAACAAGCTCCAGTACGAGTACTGGACAGCCTTGTGTCTATTCTGTCGGACACCGATGCAGAACTGAGCACTGTTACACGCAAATGATTTGCCACAGCTGCAGGAATTGCAGTTGTTTTTCTTCAAGTTTGTTCTAGTGGTGAATGGTCCAACAATAAACACAGCATATACGTCCTTACAGGTGAAATTGAAATATTATGATGATGGACAAGTAATCACACAACCAGCACAGAACCGAACCTGTGAGAGACAGCCGCAGCCTCAGCCAGTCCAGCACCGCCAAGCACGCTGATCCCAGGCAGGTCTATCTTAGACGACCACAGCTCCTTGAAACAACCTTGGCCTTCTTCCAACATTGGATGGTCCATGCATAAGTGCTCCTCACATTGTTCTTCTACCTCTACCCATTAAACAGCTACAAAAGTACCACGAATACTTGCCCATTGCCTTTCACCTCCGCTTCACTGCCTTCTCAATTCTGCTGCTAGACACCTCAGTCAGTGTTCACTTCCTGGGGGAGTTTTGTGCTTTCCCAATGCCAGCACTATAATCCTTTGCCGAGATAACATCCTCGCGTGTCCTGCTACACCACAAAACACCTTTCTTGATAATAGAACGCTAGCCTTGTATCCCACCGGGGTGTTCCAGCGGCAATGATACTCTACTGCTGATCCGAGGGTTGTGACCTGGAGTCCCGGCCGTGGCGGCTGCATTTCGATGGAGGCGAAATATTGAATCCCGTGTACTGTGCGATGATCATCATCATCGGCCACTCCCAACGATTTCCAATCCACCCTATCCTGAGGGAGTTGGTTCCACTTTATGCCCGCAAACTTTTTAATTTCATCGCTCCACCTAACATACACTATCATCTGTGTGATGATAGTGTATAAAAAAGAACCCGAAGTGGTAGAAATTTCCGGAACCCTTCACTACGTCATCTCATAATCATAGGTGGCTTTGGGATGTAAAACCCCAGAAATCAATCGTTTGTCTTCTTCTGTGCATACTGCAGAAGAGCCAATAGAGCCACTACTCTTTGCTCACCTCTGTTCAATGTGGCTCTCAACTGTCATGGTTCACCACGATCACCACACAGCCCAGGTGGCAGTCACTAAAGTTGCTGTATAACCGCTTTGGCAAGTAGCGAAAGCGATTGATGTGCTGACAAGCTTCCAGGTTCATGCAGCTATTTTCTTTGTAAGTTCTGACAAATTGCTAAGC
Organism: Hyalomma asiaticum; assembly: GCA_013339685.2. Lineage (NCBI taxonomy): Eukaryota > Metazoa > Arthropoda > Arachnida > Ixodida > Ixodidae > Hyalomma > Hyalomma asiaticum. Next base: position 24,172 of record JABSTT010003690.1, on the reverse strand, counting down.
ATGCGACCTGGCATAATGTTTTGTCCCCCATGTGCTAAAAGCCCCACATTGTTCGGTCCCTTTGTTGTCTCCCCACCTTGTTTTGTCTGCCAGGCACCCACAGGGAGACTACAAAAAACGCGAGATCGTGTGTTTAAGATTGATTGCGAGCCCTCGTGATCTGTGTAGAGGGTTGTCCTGCATGAGCCTGCAGAACCGTTCATGGTAAGAAGCAAATCGCAGACACCGCTGCAGGAGAGGACAAAGTTGATGGGAGGTGGATGGGAGACGAGGACTTTTCGCTACTTAACAAAGTGAACATAGAGGGAGTTTAGCAGTCCCCAGAATGCTGCACAATGCGTGACATAGTTTTCCATAAACACTGCCATCCCTATAATGTATCTAGGGCCCCACGGTTTGGTGCCACTGTGGCAGGCGGCGGCATGGCAGCTCACAGTCTTCAGGCTGGCCAGTCCAGGGCTGTATGGTACACTCAATGTTGTGCTAGTTTATACCTCCATATTGATTGCTGTAGTTTCTATTTTGCTGTAATTGTGGCCTGGTTCTCTCAAGCACATTCTAGGACATCGCACATTGCCATCTGTTCGTTGACTGTGGGCTGTGCCATTTTTTTGCTTGCCATCAGTAGTGTTTCGTTTTCCTGAAAAAAAATTTCCCTCTGGCTCAACTGTTCTTTTTTGTAGTGCTTGTGGCAGCACTGGCTTTGAGTTTGCTGCACTTAACTTTGAGAGGGCCTGTTCAAGTGTGGGTTCTAAATAAGTTAGAAGTGCTTCTGTACTGCCTGGTTGTAGAAGGTGACTTCTAAATGCATCCACTAGGGTGACACAGCATGCTGAGGGATGAGTGCCTTCAGCACGCACATTTTGCAGAGATATTACAGCTGCTACAAGGGTGTCCTCCTTTTTCACTGTAGCCCTGAAGAAAAAGAGGTTCTTACGCAAGAACCGTGGCCTCACCATTTCAGCGTGGTACTCTAGGTAGAGCTCCTCACTTAAAAAACCCTTGTCTAGCATAACAGAGTCGATGGATGGCAGAAACCCCTCCATGATTTTACTGTTTTGTTTTCAAAGAGCAGCTGTTCCACCATACACCTGGCTTGCGTAACTGCTGTGACCTCCTGGTGTTTCACATATTAAGACCTTTCCAGTATACATACCCTTGTACCAGCTATACATTGATAGCGGCCTCCAGGTCTCTTGGCCGCTGCACTGGTATTTCAGTGCAGTCGAGCACTGCCCTTACATTAGTGTATTTCTTAAAGTGCACTGTTATTGTCCACAACAGCTTATTTGCACGGCCAGTACACGGATTTCGCTGAAATTCCTGCCGGGGCTGTTATGGTGGACTTGAAAAATCCCAGATGCTGTCGTGCTTTGCGCTTCAAAAAGCACCGCAATAACAGAAAAGGAAATGTTGTGGCGTAGCCTAATGAGGGTCATGAGCATCCCATCCTCATTGGAGATACAATAGCTTTTTCCCTGGCAAGTGTGCGACTTTCAGTGTGAAGGTCGCAAATGATATAAAATAACGGAAATCATGGAAGCCCAGTGAGTACGTTAGGCTCTTTTTCATCTTGGAGCTTCGGAATGCTCAACGGCTGGATACACAGCCTGGTGGAAGTGTCAACTTGAACCCCGATCTCTAGAGCCACAGCTGTGACTTCAGCCGGCAGATCTGAAGAACAGAATGTGCATTTACTGCAACGATTACAGGACAAAAAACTGTGAAACTAAAACAGTGTATTCAGTGGCACTCAACGTGAAATCTGTAGGAAGTACGGAGCAGTGAGTGAATTGCTCTTTGACGATTCTCGCATTCATGAGCAAGAGGCGTGCTGATAGGAACAGGGCTCGTTAATACTGAACGTATTTCTTTAATGGCATCACAGAGTGTAAATGTAACTGTGGTTTGATCACAACTATCAGCTGCTCATTTTGTTATGAAATCTAGTCTACCAGGCAAGCATGCATCACACTGATTTTTCAAGAAGTCAGTATTCCTATTCACCATTTAAGCTTAGCTGAGTTGCTTAACAATTTCTTTAAAAAGCTAATAACTTATAGTTGGTGCAACAATTCAAGAAAGCACATTTTCTCATACAAGATAGATTAAAGGCAACCAAGACGCTATGCACGTGTATGTGCACAAATTCTGTGAGTACATCTGTAGCCCACTACATGAGGGAGCCTACTAAGATAAATGAATAACTACTACATCGAACCTACATGGTAAACCAATACGTACAGCGTACATTCAGTAGGCGCTTATCCCTTATCAATATACTCTGACGGTTAGTTGAAAGTAAACAGTCCTTAATCAACAATCAGTTCAAATGTAGCCGCTTGTCAAGTCTGAAGTAATTGCTTCAATGTTGCTGAGCACTGTAGCCGGAGGTAATAAGAAGGAATATTGATATCGTTTTCTACAAGAAGGCAGTGAAGCTCGCCAATGCAATTGTAGTTGGGCCTGCTTCACCCACAATGTCCCGATTTTTTCAGAGCGGCCATGCGAAATAGTAAAACATGTCAGACCTACGCGACAAATCTATGGGTTGACCTCAATATTACGAACAAAGGGTTGATTGCGAGGAGTACGTAGTGTACAGGATCTCCCATGCCCGTTAACTTACACAGGGCAAAGCAAAATGTCATGGGGAGACCATATCGCAGCACTACAGCCTAAACATTGCGACAATGTACAGCCAGAAAATGAAGGTAACATCGAGTTGACTCACAAGCAAATGAGAGCCACTACTGGACAAGTGCACAGTCACCAGAAAATCGTGCTGTTGACCGACAATCATATTATTGAATACAAAATTGTACAAGTGGCGTACAGTTCATTGCAATGGGGAAGTATTGCCAACTTAAGACAGGCAGTAGTCAGAAGTACTCTAAAGCCAAGGACACTGTAATTTGGCATAGTTGCAAAAGAGAGAAGCCAAACATTTTCAAGTGGCGGAAGCAATTCAGAGGACTAGAAAATCTGGACAAAAAAGGGCGCCTCATCTGACCTGATCCATGTCATCCTGCGCGTGTATTACAAGGAAAAAAAAATCCAGACCTGAGAAAAAGTCTGGATGCGTATAAAATAAGTTTCCCAAGGTAAAATTATTGTAGTTGGATTTGCACCACTAGTATGGGCACTGAAGAGATCTTCCTTTCCATTTCGCATCACCAAAAAATGCGGGAGAGTTGGCTCGTTTGTCGAACTAGCGCTGTTTGTAGCTCTGGAAGCGTGCGTGCATAAGCCCTTTCAAGATTGCTCGCCTGGAAGAAATTGCTGCGTACTAGGGGTAGGAATCGGCGAGCCTACGAGACAAGCTTGGATTGCTTTTGTAAAAGTAGTGGGGAAGCGCATATGGGCGCTCCTTTTCGTCGTCACTGTCAAACCTCGTTATTTCTCAACCGACGTTTCTAATAACAAACTTGTTCAAGTGGTGAAGACACACTTGCTCACCTTTGTTTTGCGCCCGATTTGGATGGCGCTCGGAGCGTTGCGCACGGCCGGAAGGTCGCCCAGGAAGGCTGAGAGACGGGACAGTTCAGGCGCAAGTCAACGTCTCTTCCAGCCTATAAATCAGCTTTCGTTAGTTACATGGGTGATACACGGCCGCGATAAGGTGCCGGAACCATTCGAGAACACATATCAGCTGTTACTTACCGAACATCTTAGACGTGGGGGCATACTCGAAATCCTCCTCAAGAAAGTGCTTGCTGCATATCCGAGAGTTAGTGCTGGCGTTTTTCCCCATTTTCAGCTTCAGTAGGCAAGTCTCCCGCGTTGTTTTACATATTTGGGGCAATGGTGAAAACTTACACTGAGTTCTGTCACATACCTACGGCACTGCGCCACCGATCACTATACCACCATGCTGAACCTGCCTGCCTCCAATCCAGCACTCTTTATACTGTGACAATATCTTCAGATGTCCAAACTGTGCCTCACAAGCTAACAATTCAAGATCACGTACCCCAAATTCACCCGAGTGTCTACTGTGTCCGCACCACTAAAACCGCGCAGCAACGGGAGCAGGGGCATCAAAACGATCGCAGCGTCGGCCTCTCCTATGGAGGCCCCCGTGGCGATTACTGATCTTGCTTGTCAGAAAGTCAAAAGCGAACATACCTGGTCGCAAAGCTCTTGTGTTAAAGGGCCAGCTTGACCGTTGTCGTGTAGCTGACAGTTCTGCTGAACCTGTGACTAAAGCCGCATGGATATGCTTCCACATATGCCTTCTAAGAATGTTGTCCTTGCACGTGCAGGCTGTGTTGTGAATACACACGCTGCAGCCTTTGCATATGACCTGACATTCCTGATGGCACGTTTTACCTTGTGTGCATATGATCGCATACCGGTGCTCTCCTGATTGTCACATTACGAGCCACTGGGAAGGGCCGGCTGCCTGGATTTCGGTATCCTTAATTTTTTAGCCGGAACGGTGTCGGGTTTGGGTTTCTCGCTGAAAAGTTGTTTCTGAACTTTTTGATACTTTAATGAGTCTGTCTACGACCTACTCTTTCACCAATTTCAGAAGCATTGCAATGAGTTTGTCAATTTTCTTGTGTTGTTTGCCGTGTAGATAGCAATACTTAATTAATAACGCTGTGTGGGGCTTCCGGACGCATGTTTGTGTTAATGTCATACTCTGACCTATGGCATGCTGTCCACACCTCTACGGGATTCGCATAGCTCTGAGTGAAGTATGCGCTGAACCTGATTAGGCCGTTTTCATCTCTCCCGTGCTCATCACAAAAGTCTGAGAATGTTTTCGGCACGTGGTCGAGCTCCTCCTTTTATGAAGCGTCCATCATTGTTCTCAGTACCTGCAAAATTAAGTGTAAAATGAAGAAACAATATGAAAAGCATTATGTTACGTAACATGTAACTCATATCTTTTGGAAGTTGTAGTTAAAGGCACACTAATGGCAAACGACGTTTTTTTGTTAGTCATGGGTGAGTGCTTGAGGACGTCTAAACTGTCGCAGTGGGGCGAGATGTTGAGGCCCGTGTACTGTGCGATGATATTGCATGTTAACGCCTCGGCTTCCGCACAATTATGCTGCCCTTCCCACCTGGTATTCTGCGGGAAAACTTTCGCATGCGCACGTGGCAAGGGTCGGTGCATATAAATCGCAATAAAGCCCTCAAGAAACACCATACAATAACAAATCTTGTTTTATTCTATCCGCAGTGCTTCACTACATCAACTGTTTCAGTACGATTTTCGTGTGTGAAAAAGTTTGAAGCGCACAGGCATGTGACGCACGTCCTCCTCCTCTTCATCGCTACCGCTTTCATCACTTTGGTACACCCCATCGTCTAACAGAACATCATCGTCGTCACAGATGTCACTTTCGGTGCCACTGTCAAACGAAAAGACTCAGAAGTTCTCCATCTGTCAAACCACGTGTTTCGCGCGACACCATGTTTCGAAAAAGCCCGGAACGCGCACCCTTGGCCGCTATTAAAAAGAAAAGACTCGTGCTTACAAGCAGCTTCAACAGCGACAACTACATTCATCTAGCGGAAGCTATGAAGCAAAAACCAAACATTTAATAATCAAAAACAACCATTTCCTAACCAACCGGCGATGCATCGGTCAAAGCGCTTGTGGCCTCGCCGTCACACCTGGCAGATCGCCGGCCGCAAGAAGCGCAAAATAAAGCCAGACGGTGCACTTTTCATACTCCATAAATATAATTATTCCATTTCATCCACAGAAACTGCAAAATTTCATGAAGATGTGACAGTTGTAAATGACTAAAGGCTTGCAGTTGTCGCATGCCCTGCAGTTTCAGGCGCTTGTTTCGTAATGTGAAATGCCAGTAAGGGAAATGCAGAGTGTAAAAAGCGAACCTCTAGTAGTTTTGTTGCAAATATGCTAATTGTCGCATGTTATTTGTAAATTTTCAGGTAGCTTTCGGTAAACTTCTGCCCATGTGCAACAAAATGAGCCATATTGGGACGCTCTGAAAATTTTTATTAAGTTAGAAAGTCTCTGAAAAAGACCCTAGAGTTCGTTACCATACCTGTACTAGCTCAATAACCATTGTAGCTACAATAAATGTAATTAGCATTTTGAAATCAGCATCACAAACTATACTAGTGGTACAAATTGCAGAGCTCTAGGCCAGCATGTAAAGAAAGTGCTTTTCGGGAGTGTCTCCCCTGAAGAAATTTTCTTGGGAGCACGTTGTCTCATAGTGAGTTCTGAGGTTGACAAAAAGAGGGGCAGGATAAAAAGATTGGAAAGATGGAAACGTGTGCTGAGTGGGGAGAACTGTCCCTTCTAGTGTGTGGTGGGGTTAATTTGCTTGGAAAACAAACCTGCTCACGTATGCACATGACGTTTCCTGCAATGGTCAATTTCTCGAAGGCATCTGAAGGTGACAATGTCGACAGATGTGATGGGAACCATATGTTAATCTACAGGGAAGTATTCAAGTACTAGAGCAGAAATGAAAGTGCTTGTTCATTTAACAGAACACATACATCAACTAGCCAAACCTAGTCATGCTGTGCACCTAAAATCACTATACGAGAGGCCAACTCAGAATTGTCGTTGCAGCATGTTCCCAAAATGCCAGTATGAAGTATTACTTCGATTCATGGTACTGTACTTTGCGGTGGCACGGTTCTTTGAACAGTTCAGGTTGTTTCTCTCTTTTCTCCAAAAGATAACATTGTGGGGTTTGACTTCTATTGTAGAGGTATTGTAGCCCTCTGGTTTCAACAACCATTTAAACCACGATCGACCTATGCCAATTTCTCGGCTACTAAAATCAGCAGTGTATTATGGGTTCTCGCACAGCTCAGAGGAATGGAGGTGGCCTGTTCATGTGTGCACATTGCTGGGCTGGCTTGCGCGCAGAGGTAGTGCAAAATATGCGAGTAAATTTTCTCATCTTTGTAAATCTTGCTAGGTGTGTGCAAATTGTGCATGGCTGTGAATTATACGTGAGTAAATATGGTATTACATTTGTTGTCCATCTAACAGGGCATACTTAATGACAAAGCACTTACGCACTCCGCGTATCTCTTACCCGCATAGCTCCTCGACAAAGATCTGAGTGGCTGGCTGGGTCACACTTTTCAGTGTAAATTCCAAAGAAATGACCGACATTCTTCGGCCATCCTCCACAACTGCTCATGGGCCCAGTCGTAAGCACACGAGTTCTTGCCCTGCCAACTCCAACGGTTTCTTCTGGGACTGAAACGTAGATGGTCGTCGTGGGGTCTTAAGACCTCTGGGTATAGGGCTCCTTGAGTTGAGGATGTCGGATGTTCTGGAAGGAAAGAAGCAGTTGTTTCACTACTAAAATGGCACTGTTCTGTAGTACATTTTTCATAGTCTACACATGGCCACGGCAGGGATCTGTTTCATTGGAGGTGAAGATGCTAGACGTCCGTGAACTGTGCGTTATTAGTGGACATCTGTGGCATTATCAGTGGACCCAGAACCTTCCACTATAGTGTGCCTCGAGATCACTTAGCTGGTTTTGGTTCCAGCAAGTGCTATTACAGGCTACAAATGAGGCGGTCCGATTTTCCAGTTTATATCATGAGTGAGGGTGGCAAGTGTGTGTGGTTTGATGGCTAATATTTAAAAATTTTACAATCTATATTATGTGTGCAGCACCTCAGGGTAATCATAAACTAAGTAATGGCATTTTTGTCTTCGTTACCTTTGGACTCCTATGTGTTGCCGCTTTGAGCATTTATTTTCCAGTCACCGTATTTACTCGCATAATAGGTGCAGTTTTTTTTTTCTCCCGAATATCCAGCATAAAGTTTGGGGTGTGCCTATTGTGCGGGAAAATAAAAAAATCCAATTTTTCGCAACCAAGCTGGGGGTGCAACTATTATGCGAGTGTGCTTATTCTGTGGCTAAATACGCTACTCTAGGAAAAGTTGCCCAGTGCTTTTAATCTCCCGATTGTTCTGTAACCTGATGATGGATAGGCTGTTTATATTGGCACCTGTGTTAGGAGAATTTTCGATAGCTTGAACGGTTCCTGAAACGGCTTTTTGACACTATCTCACTGATTAGGCTTCGTCATGGTGAAATCATTCACACCATAAATTAAGTGAAGTTACTTGCACCAAGGCAGCTACGGGATTATTTCTGTCATTTGCCTCTTTACCGCCGCTCTTCTTGCTCAGCTCGCGTAGCTGCTGGGTGCACGCCAGCGACAACTCCGTCTTCCACATCACCGGCTACGCTTAGTGTGGCGACCTTAGCAGTAGGAGCCTCTGAAGTAGTGCACTGCCAGCTGCCTTGACAATACTGCTGACTGGCCCTTTACTGCTCATTATGTCACATGGTGTCCCTTCCGTGCTTATGACGAAAGCGAATCGTAGTGTGCCCATTGCACGGTTTCTAGACAGGGCACGGTTGAAAGTGGTTTAGCCTAGTCGCAGTGATCTTTCGCAGTGAGCATATATTCGCATGTTTGAAACCTTGTAGTATGTTGCCATGCACACTGCTGGTATTGTTCTGACAATGATCTGGAGGACTCGGACTATCGAGTCAATGAATGCATTTATACAATATCGGCAACAATATTTCAGGGTATCTTTTAGGGCACTCATTTCATTTTTAGGTAATGTTCATGCAATATTGTTTCATGTATAGAAACTCAAGGTGCTTGATGGGCACGCGCGCTCAATTGTAGCACAGGAGACCTTAGGGTGAGCAGAACGTTATGTGTCAAGCAAGAGAGTACAAGTATGGGGTGAAGGGGAAAAAATTCATTATGTTTACAGTTTACTTAAAGCTGTTTACCTTTGTGGTTAGCATATCTCTAATGTGTGGCCATTCGCACACTGTTTTCGTTTACCCACTTTGAGTCCTACATTCTATTCACTATTGTGTTCCTTACTCTGCCGCCATAATACGACTGTTTAATAAAATAGGTACAAAGGAGAAGTTCCGACCTGTCAACCATGGCGATGAACTCAGCAATGCCAGAGCATCCCTCAAATCCTGGTCCTCCAAGCTCCTTAGCAAAAGTAAGAGCTTTTACTCACAGAGGCACTGAAGGTTTGCGCTGCAAGCTTGGCTTTCATAACGTGCAAGCACTATAGAAACTGCATTACATACGTAGACATTTATTGGCTTGCAAAACAACTGCACACGTCACAAAATCATGTTGTTCAAGTCATTGTAAGCAGATCTTACCTGCCTGTAGTATTCCACATATGCACGGGAGAGCTTGTTGCCTTCTCGGAGACCCTCTCTTTCTTGGAGGTCATTAAGAAGCATAATGTGCGTCCACTCAATTGCATGCAAGAGGAAGGCAAAAGGGGGTGTAGTTTACACCATATAAAGCTTTTATGCTATCTTTTCGACCCCTTTTTTCAATTAAGCACGTCCTGATATTAAATATGTTTAAGTTAACGGTGCTTTATATGTGTGGCGGGTGCGATTGCTGCATTCATTTAAAGGAATGATGTCTTTAATATTTGGTATTTTGCCACTTTAAAGGAGTAGCAGTATTGTCTGTTCAAGGAGGCTTCAAAGCACTGTATCACAAAGTTGCTGAGTTGATACCACCACAGTGAACCTCGCTCGTATTATTACTCTCATGAACCAAGTACAGCAAGCTGAGATCCATGTTTAAAGATAGAGTCCTAGATTTCTAATTACTGAAAGAAGGAGTACTTCATGCTTCTATACAAACCAAGATATGACATACGCTGGCAGTCATTTGTTGTCTGTGTGTAGCTAATGTAACATCCTTTTCTTTCAATGACATTAGAAACTATGCAGCAGACGCAACAGCAATGCAACTCTCAGCCACTGCTGTATGGACTGAACGCTGGACATGGCAAACAGCGAACTGATATAATCATATGCTCGTGGAGAGTAGCAGTGAAGGGTCGTGGCAATTTTTTTAATTTCCGTGGTGTACCGTCTGCCTCTGAGCTGTTCAGTGGCGTTTTTGCTGCAGTTGTTTAGTATTTCCACATGTAGGTTTGCTGGAATTTTGTTTGTGTCCCCTCTTTTATCAGTAATTTATTTCTCATTTCATGAACCGTGTTTTGTAGTGTGCGGCTTCGCTCGCTGTGCCTGTTGGTTTTTGCGTCGAACACTTATTTTTCTGTTGCTGCCTTCAGAGACTCTCCGACTCTCCCAGCCGCTTTTTATTCGTCCTCGGGCTTTCCCGGGAAGAGTAGGTGTGGTCAGTTTAGTGCACCTCTTCAGAAATGTTATCTTTCTCCAGGTCATGTAGCTTGTCCTTGCTGACGTCATTCCCATCGAGGGAACTGCCTTGTGCCTGTGTCACAAAAGAAAAGGCATAAGCTTGCTGTTCCACTTTTCAATAAATTTCATAAAGACCTCTGCATGCTGACTGGATTTTCTCGGGCTATCATTGGCTTCGGCTGTAATGACAACTGTGGGGGCCTCTGTAGCAGCATGGTCAAACGGTAGGACCTGCACAAGCTGAAATGCTACACAGCAATATGGAAGCCTCAACAAGGTTTGACTTAACGAGCGGTTAAACGCTGTTAGTGTTTAATCACTCCACATGACAACAAACATGAGTACTGGTATGCTGAGAAGTTGGCATTGTTTTGGTGCATACCGTATTTACTCATAATTTCCGCATTTCTTCGCGGATCTAGGCCTTTCGTAAGGGGGATTACGTGGAAGTTTGTGAATTCATCCTAAGTGGATTGTCAACAGACACGACACAGACCATACATCATGAAAATGTTCAAGTTATCTAGCAAAAATAAAGGTACTGCTTCACTTAACGGAAACGTACGTTATAGTCAAATCTAGGTGTGATTCGAACTCAGAATTGTGGTAACAGACACTGTGAGCAGGCTCCTAAAATGTCAGTGTCAAGCGTGACTGTCAATCACGTTACAGCACTTGGCATCAGTGCGGTTGTCATTTCCTTTAAAAAAAAGCCGTGACCCCGAGTTCGAATTTTGCTCTACGGCTGTTGTAGTCCACCATTCTGATCAACCAATTATACCGAAATCGGGTTATACCGAAGCCTCAGATGCTTGAAATCAATAGTAGTGTAGGCTCAGTAATTATTTCTAACAAAACCACTTGTAGAAAGGGCAGATATGTTCTTTCAGACAACAATGCACACTGCATCTATACGAAAGAAATTGCCATGTTATACAGGTCATGCATTACTTGTAAACAGCCTGTTTCTTTATTTCATGCTTAAAAACACCTCGTTTAATTACTGCAATTGCTGCAAGAAAGGAGAAATTTCGAACTTTTAGGTCTACAACCTTATATCTTGGTAATTGAGTTCCAGTAAACATAAGTGAAAAAAAAATTAAAGGCCTTGAAGTTGTGCATTAATACTCCTAAATAGTTTTGCTTCTCGTCATCGGTTTGTACTTTGACTATATATAGTGTTGTCGAATTGTAAGTGCACAACATTTGCATTGACAAGGACATTATTTCTCACAGGACTTCAATGCGAAAACTTAGTCTGATTAAAGGTTGGCCTGCATCGGTATCTTCTGGCAGCTGTAGTTGAACGCACAGTAAAGGTTTGACTTGATTATTGTGCCACATCTTTCTTTGAGGCTGTCCACCGACAAGCCCAACTCTCTCACGCTTACTGTTTTATTCTGCGCTAAGTGTGATGCGCTGTGCAAAATGACTAACACATGAAGGGAAATATAGGTAGCGTGGTCACTTCTACTTCTTTTTTTTTTTGCTTTCATGGCACACATTAGTACGTGATTTTCTTTGCTCCAATATTTACTTTGCACTTGCAAGGCAGCTAAATGTAGATGGTGCAAGAATATTGCCGTAATTGTCCATTACATCAACAGCGAGCGCTTGGAACATGCTAGAATAGCATGGCTTCCTATTGTTATTCGGCATCCCTAGAAGCTTTGGCCAGTGCACACATATGACTAAACTTGCTTATTTCACTCCGATGTCAACTAAACGGCAACACACGAACGACGACATCGAAAACCACGATAGACGGCCGGCAACTCTCCTGGGAGTACTTAGCGAAGTCGCCACAGGTAGCGCTTCCGTCGGTGCGCACCAGGCTGGTGCGCGCCGATGGCAGGATTAGTGGACGTGGTTACTTGCCCTCTTGCAGCATATCTGTTTACTGTTAACGTTCTCATATGTCACGACGAAATAGGAATTGCATGTTATGCAGTATCAGGGGTCGTACTCACTTTGTACACGAGTGCTTACAGTTCCTGGTCCTTTATGTGCTTTCGGATGTTCTCCCTCCAGTTTTTGTCTACGAGCCAAGCACGTAGGAGTTGCCGTTCGGCGTCGTGCGCGGTGTTTCTCCACGCATTGTAAAACGCAGGTGCATCATTGCTCATAAATGCCCTTGCCTGGATTTGTCCCGTTTTCTGACGCGCAGCTTTGAAGAAAACGTCCATTGCCTTTGTGTCAACTCTGCTGGTTATACAGAATGCGCAGGAAACCCAGCACGATACTCGTCGACGCATATCAGAGTGAAAAGCTGCAAGTCGTATCCTGCAAAAACATTGTAAAGAGACATATATATGATATATAATAAGACATAACAAAAACGTGAGTTCAGGAGAAACGTTATATATGATATATAATAAGAGATAACAAAAACGTGAGTTAAGGAGAAACGTTTTATTTCTATCAAGCAGTAGTGGACAAGAACCACTGTCATTACCACAGGTCTGTCGGCGCCCATTGCAGGGCAAAAGACTCTCACAGATCTCCATCAATCCCAGTTCTAAGCTAGCAGTGGCCGTGTTATCCCCGCAGACTACTTCCTCTCATCTGCCAATCTAACTTTCTGCCTCCCCTGCCACGCTTGCCTTCTGGAGGGATCCACTCTGCCCTTAGGACAAATGTCTTGCCTTTCCATTACATGCCCTGCCCATGCTCATTTCTTCTTGTTTACTTCTAATAGGATGTCAATAACGCGTGCTTCTTCATTTGCCACTCCACTGTCTTCTTGTGCCATATAGATACACCTATTATTTTCCGTTCAGTCATCCACGGCAGCGTCCCCAAACTTTTTTGTGCGCCTCAAAGTTTATGATGATGATTGCAGTCCGGTTAGGATAGGACGCTAATTTCTACAGACCATGTAGGGAGCACGGCTAAGCGTCCATGGGGGTGGGAGCAAGGGTGTGAAAGAGATAGAGACGAGAGAAAGGCCGTAGTGGAGGGCTCCGGAAATTTAGACCACCTGGGGTTCTTTAACGTGCACTGACTTATGCCCCGTGGGTAAGTAACATGAATCTGTCATACACTTCTCTCTCCTCTTGAGGGACAATGGTGAGCTGCCATCGATTATAAAATTATTATGCCTTACGAATTCACTCCACTCCCTTCTTATCCTTCTAATAATCACCGTGCACAGTGTGTTAGTCATGGTAAATAAAGTACGCCAGGTGGTCAAAATTTCAGTAGCCCTTCACTAAGGGGAGGCTCACAGCGTTGTTTGGGCATGTAAGGCCCCTGGAATTATTCGTTGATGCTCGAAGCAGGGCATGCAGTGCGTGTCTCAAACACGCAGGAAGCGCGGCCCCCTCGCACCGTATCGGCCTTCTGCTATCTTGATACGACGGTGTCGTTTACTTTTTCCTAGGCGACCACGAGTGAAATATTTGTGGTTTGATCTTTGAGGGCTTCCTATCAGCTGTCTCTCTTTTCATGTCCCACATTTACAATATAGCATGCAGTGCCGTTGAAGCTACGAAAACTTATACCAAATGGTTTATGTTCGCGTATTTTGCGGTCCGGTTTCGCAGTAGCGTTCGCAAGTATAAAGAGAGCGAGTATCTTGCTTAACCGCAAGGAAACGAATTCAAAATCCGCCTGCCCGGTATTCGAATATCTTGGCATGAACAGCCCATGTCTGTTTATCCCTGTTCAGATTCTCGGTATTTTCGAGCACATCCAGGTGCCACATGCAAACCATAATATTTAGCATTTCATAGGATAACAGCTTTCTTATAAATTAGTTGTGTCCATCGAGAAAAAAGGTTTAGGGCCCATACAAATTACCCACGATATAGACGTGGACGCAAATATTCGTGTTTTAAGCATAACTGAGTGCGGCGCTACGTGCCGCCTCTTCCTCCTCGGTGACTCTGCGGGTCACGTATAACTGGATCACTGCAGCCAAAGGCCGCCGAAAGAATATTGTCACGTGGTCGTGACGCACGCAGCACTCAAGCCGAAGCACGCAGAGCTCAAGCGATGTCAGGCGAACTGTTCATTGGGCGAACTTGTGCCCAGGAAAATAAAGCTAATGACAATGCACAGCGATGGCGGCGTCAACAGTCGTCGATCGACGGTAAGACTGACAAACGGCGCAGTGCGTCGGCTTTTATACACGCGTCATGACGCGTTCTCGCATTATCTCTGAAATTCGAGACGTGACTGAAATGTGCGCGTTAAGCATGCAAAGTTTCAAGAATGGTCGACACGGTTCCAGAAGTGGCATGCAAGGTAAATGCGGCCTGCGTTGCGGGTAACAGAAAGGGATAAAAACTAGCATGCGCGTCACTGGGAAGTAATAATGGCTTTCCACTTGAACTTCAACAAACGCACGTGTCAATACGAGTGCGCTCAGCAGCTAAGAAAAACGGTTGATTCATGAAGGAGGCCGTCCGACTCCAGTGCGGGGTAGCCCCATCTGTAAGAGAGAAAGAGAATGACTATTATTTTCGAAGCATCACGGAATGTGAAACGTCTTTACTGACACGAATTTTCATTCGTATATGTGTGCTTGTCGCTGAAATAATCATTTCTTCACCGGTTATAACACAGTGCGTGGTTAAAATAGCACTTGGCGCGTTAGCCACCACGGTGGCTCAGTGGTTATAGCATAAGGTGCTGACGCGAAAGACGCGGATTCGATCCCGCCTGCGGCAGTCTCGTTTCAATAGAGGTGAAATTCCGAAATACCTTTGCGAACCTTAACGGTGTCATGACACCAGTTTTCAGACTCAAGCTGCTTATTGCCTCTTGTTCGGTATGCATAGTGCAATAACTCGGCAAAATATGAGCTCAATTGGTGCATCGAGTAATTTTTGTAATTGAATTTCGAAAAGTTCTCAACCGTGTGAGAGTCAGGCAACACTGGCTGGGTCGATGACGTCCAATGTAGCCGGTAACAAATCGGCTCGCGACTGAATCCGACCGAACTACTCGTAGTGACCTTGTAGTTTTCGAGTTTGAACAAGGTGAAAGAAAACCTGCCAAGCTACGTCTGGCAGAATGAGGCGCCCTTGTTGGATGCCCTGAGGAAATGGAGATTACCCTTTATTACCGTGCCGTAGGTTGTTCGGGCTAGTACACCCGACGACAGGGGGACAAAGGCCTGTGTCAGTGCCTGTCTGTCTAGCTTCTGCTGCACTTAACTGTATGTACTGTGCAACGGCCAGACTACAGCAGGCGCGCGTCTGCTCCGCACCGGCCGTGCTACCGCGCAGCTTACGACGGCGTTGGCGGGTAGCGACGTCACTCAGGCTGCTTGGATATGTCCGTCGTTTCCAGGTGCACGGCCGCTCGATGAAAAAGACCGTGTGTTTTTCATCCAGCGGCCGTGCCAGGGGCAACGGCGGACAGTCGACAACCTTTCATTGCGATTTCTAGCTGGAATGCGCGCGTAGAGGCCTGCCTCTTTTTTTGAGTAAGCATAATAACGTCGTCGCTAGTAGCTGCAACGTAAAGCCACGATTTGTTCGTTTACCATGGCATGACCCCTTCCGACGTTCGTCGACATTCGACGTTCGTAGACACGACATACTATGCCATTCTTGAGCATGACACATTGCGTGTCGTCACGACATAGGTAATTAACGGGCACGATATATTACGTCATTCGTGCTCAAGATATATTACGGCATTCATTGTAATGAGTGTGACTGGAGCTTTAGCTTCATGAGTACCATATGATATCAGTATACTGTAGCTTCATTTTTTGCTGAGCCATGCTCATGCTATTTCATGGAACCATATTCACTGAAATTGTATAAAAGTGATTATGATCTCTATGACATCCATGAACTTGTGCCTTTCGTTTCATACCCATCTCGACACACCTTGAAGCATTTTCATTTTCAGGCTTCAATTCACATTATTAATTAGCGTTTAATTGATGTAATTAGTTAACCACGTAATATGTGTTATTCTCATAGTGTGCCTTCATTACCATTTAGTTGCTGCCTGTGTGTTTGGAACGATGTTATACCATTTATTCCTTCGTTATTCATTTTGTTCTACTCCACCAACTTACATTTATCATGCTAATTAGTATTAATTTTTTACTGCATTTTTATTTATGCCGTTTTCATGTTCTTCTTCAAGCCATGTATTCGTTACATCATATTACATGATGGGACGTTCCGTACTCGTGATATCGATGTTTCCCTGGCAATTTTGTATAATCTACGCACCGTCTTTTGCACGTCTTGAACCGATTTTGAAACGATCTCATAACGAGCCATATAAGGCTTTCGCCTTAAAAGGCCCGTGTACGCTGCAATGTCACTCGTATCGGGAGAACGGCAACAGCGCTAAATTATTCGGAGCCTTCCACTACGGCTTCCCGCGTAACCCATGCGTCCATTAGGGTGCGTTAAACCCGCGTTACCAAACAAATCACCTTGACACACTTTCTCTGCTTCTTAAAAACTTCGACCTTAGTGAGTGCTCCTTAGCAAACGACATTTAAGGTAATGAACGGAGGTATACTTAACTCATTCCGGTGCGATGTTGTCGATCACATCAGT
Organism: Hyalomma asiaticum; assembly: GCA_013339685.2. Taxonomy (NCBI): domain Eukaryota; kingdom Metazoa; phylum Arthropoda; class Arachnida; order Ixodida; family Ixodidae; genus Hyalomma; species Hyalomma asiaticum. The sequence goes on along the minus strand of JABSTT010003690.1, from coordinate 7,426 downwards.
CTTGCGGTCGACTAATGTGGGAATCCAGTTCAGCACGTTTTCCTTTGTCAGTGTCCTTGCTGACTCCGAAGCATTCTCTTCAGCGTGTCAACGTTCTCTGCGCCAGTGTGAACGCCCAGTACAGCCAACTCGGTCTGCGGCTCTCCAGTAGAAATAACATCGCAGTCCGCAGGTGTGGCCCGACATGTACTCGGTCCATCGGGAGCCGAGCGCGCTCTCTTTCCCCGCGAGGCCTCGATGCCACCTCCAAACCAATACTCCGCGTCTTCCTTGAAGTAGGCGCGCACACGATTGCTTCCACTATGACTATCCAGTCTTTTCGCTAATCGCAGAGCATCTGCCGCTGCGTTCCATTCGTTTGTCGTAGAATGGTGAATTTTTTTGAGGACGTCCTTTTTTTTCAGCCTTGACTGGAGAACAACTCAAGGCACCCCATGCGCTCGTGTTTTGCAGAGACGTGGTGGGCAAGGATATGCATATATGGGGCCACTCGGCTCCTGCCGTACCCTCTGCGATAGGACTGGCCGAGTCTCCAGAATGCCACGAGAAACGAGTGCGCCTCCGCTTCTATAGTTCTGCCGGATGTATCTTTCGCAAGATGCTTGAAAATTTGCTGCAGCGTCTTCGAAAGTACAATCACATCCTCCTCGGTTCCACTATGCAGCTTTCCTTCAAGCTTCTGCTGCCGACAGTGGAGCAGCCGATGGGCATCGCTCGCTCTCCGTGAGAGAGGTGAAAGAACGTTTTGTTTCGTCTTTACAGACCGAGAACTTAACACCGCAGCTCCTCACGAGGTTTATGAAGCCGTCGACGTGTTCTTGTTTGGTGGCATCGGGATTCCTCAGTTGCGCTTCATCATCTAAATCTTCAAACTCCATGAGGAAGCATTCAAGCAGGCGGTTCATTACGTCATCTTCATATGGAGGACATCAGGTATTATTAATCCTGGGTCAATATCGAGCAAAGGCCGGTACTGGACGCCGTGGGTTTTGGAATCACACTCCGAACGTAGGTTTTCCCCGGCGCTTGCCGGAAGAAGCTGATTGAAGTGGCTTGCAGGGAGAGCAGGGTTGGTGTGGTCTGTGTTAGTAGCGCGGCAGATTGGACACGGATACTTCGATGCCGCCGACTGGAAAGCCAGAACCAGGAGCACAAATTTCAAGTCGCCGCCTAGACAGACTGCCAAAGGCACTGACTGTCACACCGTCCAGACTGACCTGTTCTTGCCGGACCACTGCGTTAATCTCTTCAAACAAATCTCCGAACGATTCTGTGATGGAAAGATAGCTTTCTGCCGCTTCGCTTACAGCGAAAAGCCTGTGAAGCTTCTTTGGGTTCTGCAGAGCCTGTCCGCACCTGACCACCAGAAACGACAATGTTGTCGATGAAGTTCGGAGGCTTACATTACAGCCATCACCTTCAACTTTTACAACGAGCCTTTCCCAGCTCGGGTCCTCAGGCATCACTCCTTCTTTGGCGCATACGTTGCGCAATGCTTCGCGTAACTCAACGTTGAATAAAAAAACCTGTGCGCCTCGCGTTTTGCCGGGAGTGCGTGTGATTGTTTTTGTGCAGTCTAATTGCTCTGTGCAGCTTATAAGGAGTCGCAGAGGCGGGAGGTTTGGAAGGCTTGACAACAGTTTTTTCCAAAATGCGTCACTCACGTAGTGCTCATCCAGGAGAGCGACAATATCACTGACTATATCTGCTTGTCCTCAGGTGCTAGGTCGGAAAACGTTCGAGCTTTGTTGCTTTGGAACACGTGGGCCGAATTAGATTCAACAACAACCACGTCACGGTTTAGCGTGCTTTTGTGCACACGGTCGCGCCTGTCTCTTACAAACGCTGCACTGAGCTCAAACCGTAGCTGGGAAGATCATCTCCTGGGGCATTCAACAGAGGCCTGGCGGTTTCACGCCTCCTTTTATCCGTTCTGCTACTCCCTGCTCTCACTACTTTGCCTGCGTTCCTCGTGGTACGCCTAGATTTGTCCAGCGCCTCGAGGTGCTTGCTCGTGCCCTCTAAAAAACTGCATTGTTTTCCTCTAGTCGGCGGACCTCGAGGTCTTGGACCACTATTGCCAGCCGTGCGACTTCGTCTCTTTCATCCAGGCGTTCTTGCTGCAGTTAGCCAGTGGAGACCTTGCCTGGCTCAGCTAAGGGGGCCATTAGTGGCTGCTGTGACAGCGGGAATTTAATAGTGGACACCTTCATTAACATCTCTTGCCTTTGCCGGCCTGCTGCTCGTTTTAAGAGGCTCGTTACCTCTGAGCAATGGCGCCTGAAACTGCCATCTATATCGGCTGAGGATTGCAGCCGGCTACGATAAAACATGCATTGCTGGTGAACAATATCGTTGTAACTTTTGTACGAAACGACTTTTTGTCGTTGAATTTCCAGCGCAGTGGCATTGTCGAATGTGAGCAGCAGAAAACCGTCGCGTTCAGCAACCTCAGTGTTTCCAGCGACAGCCATCCTGACAAAAAACGAGAAAGGCGCTACCCCGGTAATGAAAAGGAAATGTATTCAGGCACCTCCCACTGTGAAAACAAAGAAGCTCATGGATTCGAGCGGACAACTGTTACGGAAGACAGAGCTTTTCTAAAATCGCAGGCAGCCGCGCACGCGTACTGGGAACACTACGTGTCACATCTCCGAGCCTGTTCACTGCTTGGTACCAGCGGGGGGGGCAGGGGCAGATGCTGAAAGTCGGCCTCCTGGCACAACAGCCACCCACGTCTCAGTTTTTGTCCCTTCCCGTGGAAAATCCAGCGGAAGATGTCTCGATCGAACTTTGCAATCGACAGCCTCCCACTGCAATTCCTGGGGCTGGAAAACTTCATTTGCACCGCGCACATAAAGTTTCCTACTACAGCAACTGCTAAACGGCTTGGGTTAGGCGGCGCAGGCGTCAAGAAAGACCGCGGAGAAGCCCTGTTGAGGTTCTCCTCGGGTTCAAGTCAGCTGTCCCACCTACCTAGGCAGGCCCTTCCACTTCACCAGGTAGCCTTTGCGCTGGAAACAAAACGCAAAATTTCCACAACGGCTACGGCATTTCACTTCCACGGCACTATTTTACGCTCGTAGCAATTTTCTCGTGATGAGTAGTTGTGGCCAAGGTGTAGTGAGAGGATATCGGACCGTCACTTTGATTCATGTGCGGTGCGGTGAAGGATGGAGGCAAACACGTGGTCTAGTACACACATATATTAACAAAGCAAACGAACTCCCGCGACAATACACCCACAAGCAGAAAGGGATCCCCCACGCTACACAAGAGTATATACAGTCCTAGGTGAGCGCTCACACGTTCTACAGCAGGCCAGCGGTCGACCCTCAGTAGCCGGTCGTGGAAGACGAGGTACGGTTTGCGATGTAGCAGGGCGAGTGTGGCGGAATCGCCGCGCAGATAGGTAGGCACGGGACTGCTCAGGAACCAGCCAGGTACTGGGCAGGAGTCGTACGCCCGGGGCACCAGCGGTCGCAGTAGCGCGGCCAGTCAGGAGGCTGCCCAGCGATAGTCCCGGGTAGCCCTCACGAACCTGGGTCGCCTCTCGAACGCTGTCTGTCTGCGTGGCCACGCTCCCAGCTGCTGCTTCCTCTTTTTTTTATTTTCTTTGCCGCCGCCACCACGCGCTCTTTTTGGCCGCCGCGTGCCGCATTCGGCGCCGTTCTCGTCGTCTTCGTTCTTGTTTTACTACACAAGGGTTATCACGCTTCCCCAGAACCTTTCGTTAGCCTCAGCATCCCCAGCATTACGCGGCACATATTCGCGGGTTTTTAGTGCTCTCTCGCAAGCGTCGACTGTAGCCTTGGTGCGCGCCCTTTGACGGAGCAAATCAGCAAACTCGGCTACGACGACCCCGTGCGAAGAAGGCGCCTTGTTGGTGGCCGTCGCCTCTTAGTCTGTTTCCTAGGCTTACCTGACGGTCACATTCCATCCGTTTATCACAATATCGGACGATCCGATGACGAAGGTTCCGCATAAGCGAAAGCATTGCTTTGCGTTAACATTAAAACTTTTTTAAAGATGTTTTCCGGTCGTAGCTGGCGGCTACCCGAACAGTGCAGCGAACTGCTCCCGCGAACCTCTGAAAAGTAGACTTACGAAACACTGAATGCTTAATCCGTCTTAAGACGCTCACCGTGGTTCTAGCGGTCAATGCCACGTGACTTGCACACGAACATGTCGAGGCGTCCGGCAGGCGAAACAAATATTGGGCGGCTGCGGGCGGCTCAAGTAATATCATAGGCGACTGCTGTTCCGCAACCCTCTTATCTGTTTATATGGGCACGTACATTTATCCTTTCATTTTACTTACCTCATTTTAAAGCGGATATTGCTGCAACATTCAAATCACATTTAAAATGCAGAAACTGGCTACATTCACCTGTCCTCCTAAGTAGTCTGCACAGCTTCAACGGCTTTGCACAAGAGGTCCAAATTGGATGGCCCTGCATATGTGTCATCTTTCTCTGAACTGGACGGCTCCATTGTGTCTGGCATGGCACGCTCATTGCTTGTGCTATGGCCTGGTTGTTGCTCGCCTGTGCTACATAAAATTTCATACTCTCTGGTATTGCTTGCTCAGTAAACATTTCAGAGCTTTGCTACTATCTTTGTTTCTTGTCAATGTGAAAATTGTGCACTGGCTTCCCTGAAAAGGTTGCACAAGCACGACAAGTTCTCCGCATTTGAAGGAATGACATCTTCATTTGCTTGAAAGATCTTGGCTCCTAGTGATACCAGTGGAAAGTAGACTGAAAGTAATATAAGGCGATATTATGAAGTATTTACTAGCTAATAAATGAATAGAACACTCTTGAAAGTATTTCACTGAGATTTCGCCATTATCACAAATTATAACACTGAAGCAACCGGCCCATCACTTGCCTTTCGAATCATCCCTTGCGGAAATATCATATATGGGCCAGATATGTTTTATATATGGCCAGATATGGACATATAATCGCTCATATCAGGCTATATACTGCCATATAAAGTTCAATATAAGGTCATATAGAGCCAGATATAAACGTATATGGAGTTTATATGCCATATAAGGCAGCTATATACTGCCATATATGGCTTTATATTGCGCCTTATATGACATATACAGTAGCAGGATACTTCCATATACGGCGTCCATGGCCCGTATATGGCTTTATATACTCGATATAAAGAGTATGCATCAAAAAGTCACATAATGAAAGTTAACAGCCATATACATTGGTGTATTGTTTGTGTCGACATCCAATTAAGAAGCGTTCCTCACGATATATATATATATATATATATATATATATATATATATATATATATATATCAAGTTTTCTCGCGTCATGGTGACTGATAATACATCACGCGAAGTGAAACAATAAATACCCTGTAATGTTGGTTATATACACACAGATGATCGAGGGAACCACATATCTCGTCCCATCCATCAATTAGTAATTACAAAAGAAATGAATGCAAAAAGTAAACACTAAGGGTAAATGGTAAAAGAGAGTAAGGGAGGGTTGGCGGTGAGTTCTGCTTTCTCATGGCATCGTAATTTCATTAATACGCGATTTACCTACAGCGCGAGGTAATATTATAGTAGTTCAGCTTGATACATCGCCTTAAAACGATGTATCAGCTGAACTATTATTGTTTCGTCGATGTCGGAGTTGCAAAAGCCAAAAGCAATTGTATATACGTGCGCATTATAGTGGTGCATTAATGCAAAACTTGTGCCAGCTGTACCACAATAAGTGCCTAGATTGCATGTTCACTGTAAGTTATAGCTAAACGAATGGTTGCTGGAATGTGTCAGGAACGTTCTTTACTTTTATTTTTTTTCTTTACCTCGTCTTGTCCGAGTGCGGCGCGAAAGAGGGCTATCGCTTCTACTCTTTCTACAGCTGACCCACCATTGCTCAAAAGAATGCCAAAGACGAGCCAAAAAATAAATGACAAAAAAGAGCCCCCCTCTGTCCACCCCCCTCCCCCCCCGCCCTCCGGTCTTTTCTTCCGCAAAGAGCCACGCTTTTTTTCTCGGAACAGTGCGCAGGACCTTTGAGACGCCCCTCGCTTTTTCCACGTGCACGTGGAACAGATTTCATGCATCAGGTGAAGCGCTGCAAAGCTAGCTCTCGTGTTTACGCTGTGTACTTTCGCGACCAAAAAGTAGTCCATTGCTTGTGGTAGCAAGAAAATACACATGTCTCGCTGGCAGCCTTAACATAACACATTCTCATCATTTTGACAAAACGCGCTCGTATTAGGGGAAGCAATCGAAATATGCGAGTTTCTGCTTTACGTTTGTCGTTTCCTCTCGGAACGATACACCTCTCTCTTTCTTTTTCTTACGGACTACATTTGCGTAGCCTTCACAACTTTAGAGAAATCTTCTCACGAAGGTTTTGCTGTGGTGGGCTGCCTGGCTGTACTTTCCGAAAAAGGTGGTGCTGTGGTACTGAGTGCAGTGAGTGGCATGTTTCCATCGTGTCGCAAATAAGTGGACAACCTTCGATGTTCTAAAATGACCTGCGTCGGGAGTGACGGAAGAGCACATTCCTGACGAAGTGGGGCCACAAGTGCAAGTTTGGTGGCAGTACAAAGGCTTCTTTCATGCCAGGCTGATTGCTACAAGGTAAGCTTTGATGCTTGTTACTAAAATTCTAATACGGTGGTGTGAATTGGACAATTTTATAGCTGCTAAGCGCTTTGTTTTCGCCATCGGATATCGGATAAACGGCTAATGTCGAAAAGCTAGCGCCTTTCTTTTCTATATTTTAAGTTGCGCCTTAGCCATTACTTCTGCTTCCGACCCTTTAGCGGCGCGTAAAAAGACGCCAAATGCAGTATTTTCTTCTTGTGGCGAGATCGAAGGTCACCCAACAGATGTACCGTGCTTAGACACGCTATCATTTTCTGATTTTTCCTTACGAATGCCTTAGACAAGTTGCTGTGAAATTCTGTTCGTTTTACCGGTGCCCTTCCCCCGCCCTTTCACTAGTGAAATTCTCGTTATTGTAGCTTATTCGCGGAATCTGGCGCCAGTGAAGCCGTGAGGCTGGAAATGCATGCTGCTTCAGAAGCAGCTGAAAGTGCATATTGAGGATAAAAATGGCGTGGCCGCATTTTAGATATTATCTGCATTTATTTTATTTATTTACCAAACAGAGCACTCTACACGTTATTCGGAGAGGTTACATACACTCAGTCGTCCCTATACATCAAAGGTCAGTTGCTTTATTGCAATAATGTATAAACATGTTTGCTGGTTCAGCTATCAATGACAGTGCTTATGTGCATACATTTTGCCATTTCGGAGAACCGGCCTCACATGATTAACAAGCTAATCACGTCATTGAGAAAAACAGTGTTTTTTTTCCTGCGTGACAGCTGTAGCTTAAATGCCATGAATTGTTTTTGACAA
>JABSTT010003689.1:0-26667 GCA_013339685.2 Hyalomma asiaticum | reverse complement strand
CGTCGAGAAGACATCCGCGGAGCCGTCCGTCGTGTGGATACACGCTAAGGAGCTTCGTCTCTATATCAGATACACTCACTGCGGAGGAATCGTAGGCGTTACATTGTCGCGAAAGGACCAATAAGTGATCCTTGCGCCCGATACGCAAGCAGTTTTTGCGAAGTATGTATGTGCTACTAACATAACTGATAGGTCAGGACATGAATAACTTAAGGCACCTGCCAGTAGCGTCACTATTAACGACGAAAGAACAGCTTCGATGTTATGAATTGCGGCGTTTTTCACGGTGTGCAACTGCCTTGATTTTTCTTTGGTACTGGAACACATGCACCACATACTGCATTGCAGGAATAATGAAGTGGCTGGTGCATCTAACAGGCGAAATCGGTACCTGGGCATAAGTAGATCAAACTTTCGTCAATAGTTACTTTCACGACGGTGCTTCAAATAAGAAAGAACACTTGAAAGCACAGCTTCAAATTTGACACTAATATGCTGGTGCATATACATGTACGTAACAGTTTTATATCTTGTAATCGATTTCAGAAAAACGTTACATTAAAAGGATCGCGGGTCTTTAACAGAAGTGATTCGGACATACGCTAAACTGTTGTCGTTTGCAGTAACGTATCGTTTGGAACCCGTTACGTACAAGCCTGCCATGGCCACAGCGAAAAACACGAAACAATCTCGACTCACGCACACCGGACGTCACAGTTCCTGCCGATAAACAGGAAAATTCTCGCATATGGCTGGCAACGCCGCAAGTGTTTCACGAATGACATTGGTCTTTGTGAATATTATTGCCATACGGCAAACTGCATTTTCTTCTTAAAAATTTCACAACTGTGTTCTTCCATACTGTGTTGTTTATATGCTTAAGAAGCGCAGTGGCCTTACCTAGCAAAAGCGTATAAAGTAATTACCACGTGTGGGATTCACATTCTGGGATAGTGCGACGAGTTATCTGCACCGTTCACCCAGATAACACAACTGGCGTTGAAGAAGGCTTGAATTCAATACTTACCTGGGCTTTTTGTTGATACGATACATTATGACCAACGTAGTCCATAGTGCTCCACGAGAATACCAATGTCATACATCTAATGGGAGGTTCGCTTGGAATTTCCGTCATACCGACCAAAAGGAGGTGCTTATTATCCCTGAGAAACTGAGTAAATAAAAGTAATTAATCCTGCACAAAACGGCGCTACCCAGCACACAATAATAGTATTGTTGAAATAAAAGTTCTGAGTCAACTATCGTAATCATACAATTCACAGATCTTTCTTCCATGGAATGGAAAATTCCGTCAATTATTAGAGTTTGTTTCGCATAGGGAAAAAAAAGGGGCAGCCGACTAACCGGTGAAGAAAAATATCGTTGTCCCTGGCAAGGTATATCGGACGGACTAGTTGGGCGAGCGCTACTCAAGAAAACATTTCCATTACATGAGCCGCCATGACGCCGGGATATGTGGAATAAGGAAACCTGTTTGTTAGTGCGACAGCCTTTGGATTGATTCAGATGAACATCGGTATTTATGAGGACAATTGAGGACTCTAAAATTTCTCTTTCAATGTGGAGCGAGATAGACTTTGTTACTCGCATGTGAGAGGGAATCACAAACACACGAGTGAGTGTTTCTGTTATTTTGCCTTCTCATCTCGTGCTCGCATCTTTTATTGCGATAGCAATTATATGGACAGTCTCGGCTGGTTTTTGCCGTCCCCGTCGCCGCCGTCATGTACCGTGTATGTATAAGGATGTATATATATATATAAAAGTCCTAAAGAAAAATAATTCGGATAAGTGCTTCCGACGCGCGGAATCGAACCAGGAACCCCTCACTCCGCAGCGCGTGGCGCTAACCACTACGCCACAAAGAGCAGACGCTTCAAGGAGCACCCTTTACCGCTGGCAGGACTCAGAGACGGCAGGCGCTTATAGCGTTTCTTCACTACCAGCGAGATGGCGCGAGGAGCGCGACGGGCGGCCGCCTTTGCAACAGGAACGCTGTTGAAATTGGGAGTATCCATTGTGACAGCTTATTCGCGCTCGTTCGGTGTATATCCGCGCGGTCATTTCGTGCGTCCTTCACTTTACAGTTCGCGTTTATGCACTGTTTGTTCATTTAGCGGCCTCCCCTAACTTTGTATGTGTAGCTTTGTGACGCACAACGTATAAAGCCCTTCGTACAAGCACGCGCTGCCCACGGGAGGCGCTCACTAAGCAAGTGCATGTTTGCTACAATTAATATTGTTCCTGAAGCTGCGAGCCTCACTTCGTATAGCATTACAGTTTCTTGCTATCGCATTCATTGCTTCGCCCTCGCGGCGGAACTGTGACTTTTTTCATCACGCACCCAATACTGGGCATTGGCCATGACGCGGGGGAATTTTTGCAAATTTTAACATGAGAACCAAATTCCTGCTCTTTTATTCCTGGAGAGTGGCTAAGGAAGAGTTGGATGGATGGATGGATGAATGGACGGACGGATGGATGGATGTTATGATCATCCCCCGTATAGAGATGTGGTGATTCTCGCTCCAACAAGCTCTACGTTTATGTGGACGGAAATTCTGTACGAGTCTGTTCCAGGATACGCTTCATTAAAAATGCATCCCTTAGACCTATCACACTCGAAATGTCCCGAAATGTCCCGAATCGAAATGACTCTTTCCTAACACGTGTTCAGATAATGAGTGCAATAGGCTAGCTTTTAGTTTTAAATTTTAGCCATCAACCTTGCGGGAGTAGACGTACACGTGTACCTAATGAATAATAGCGGAATCGCGGGTATTATTGCCCATACACGTATTACCTACATAAATTGATGACCGTATTGAAGCGAAGCAATAAAGTCACAAAATTGGACATTTTATGATAGACGTGCGTGTGTGTTCTATTTTCTTTAATTTATCTCCATATATTTTCGCACCTAACATCCCAACCGCCCCTAGGGTGTTCAGTTTGAACTACGGAGCATGCGAGCCCACGCCTTTCAATTTCGCAAAGAAAAAAAATTATTTCCTGTCAGAGTCTCCAGAAGAATACATCCGATCTTAGTTTTTCGAAGAAAAATTTTTGCCTTCGCTGAAGGAATTCAGAAGCCTCCGTGCAGCCACAATCGCACTCCTTTTAATGTGCGATAATGGAATGTCGTTGAGTTCCGAGAGAAAGAAAAAAAAAAGTGGCTTATCCCATTGCCAGAGGTGGCAAAATGTAATCAAATTGAACTGAACAAAGTGTCTGAGTACATTTCCGGAAGTAAAGATCTGTATATATTTTACTGCACAACTCCTGAAAGATTACATTCTCTTTAGATCTATTGGCAGCGAGGGGGCATCCTGGCAAGTGGACTGTAGCTGGGACCTTCTGAAACGTTTGACTGTTCATGACTCTTTCGCAAGGAAAAAAATTGCTAGAAGTTACTGAGATTGTACGTAGCAATGTTTAAGTAGGCTTTTTTCTTCTCTGTTGAAGTAAAAGACTCGTGGTGTTCTATTCCGCATTATGAATTGTTCGTTCCTATGAAAGAGAGAGAGAGACGATGGGCGGAAGGCAGGGAGGTTAACCGGAAGGAAAATATCCAGTTTGCTACCCTGCACTGGGGAAGGGATGAAGGGAGACAGAAAGGGATGAAAGAAAAGAATAAAGGGAGAAAGAGAGAGGTCAAATCGCGCGCACACACAAGCACGGCATGTGCCAGAGACGGTTCACGAGGCCCGTTGCGCGCAAGAACTTGAGCACAGCCTTCGTGGCTTTCTGCTGCGAGGCACTATCGATCTGGCATTCCAATATGGTTTGCTCAGACAGCGGTCGACCATCAAGGCGTGACAATTCTGCGCGAGGGACTGTCGCTGGGAGCAGTACCCAGGGCAATCGTAGAGGACTGCACGATCGTTTCCTCGCTGCCGAAGTGAAGACAGGCAGCACTGTCTTCCAGTCCAATACGATAGCCGAAACTTCTTGTGAATGACGTGCCTAGCCATAGGGGGCAAAGTACGGTCGTTTCACAGCGGGTAAGCCCACGCGGAACTCGAAGTTGTAGTGATGGGTCGAGGCGGTGTAGACGGGTGTGTAGAAGACCAGGAGTGTTCCACTGCGCATAGCCATATAACGCGCAAGCGAGCGAAGTTTTCTTACTGCATCCGTTCCGGACAGTCGGATGGTTTGCAGCACTCCAATTTCGCGAGCACGTTTCGCAGCATTATCTGCGTGCTCGTTGCCGATTATTCCAGAGTGGCCTGGTAGCCACTGAAACGTGATGTCATGGCCTTTGTCGGTTAATTGACGTCCAAACACAGATGTCGTCAGCATAAATCGATATCTGTACACAACCCGGTATGCGTTCCACGAGACCAATCAGAACCAAATTTAATAATTTGGGGCTCAAGACGCCCCCTTGAGGAACTCCACGGTGTGTGTAGTGCTGAGAGGTCGGCCCATCGTCGGTTTGCACAAAGAAGGATCTCATCTAGGCACGAATCCAGCGGTACGCTCGGCCACCAAGGCCGACGGACTCAAGGGCATCGAATATGGCCTCGTGAGAAACGTTGTCGTAAGCTCATCTCAAGGTAACAGCGCACAAAAAACACGAAGACTGACAGAAGAAGCGACGCACACAACAAGCGCTGACTCGCAACTGAATGGTTTATTGGTCATTACACACATATATAGGCTTCGTGCATGTGCACGTGTCATGGATTGTCGCCGCGTCATGTCCAAGTAGGATAAAATCATGACATTCACAAAAACGCCTGCCGCAGAAAATCTAATTCTTTGTTACACAAATCATTGGAAGCTTGGCTTACACAGTTTTCTTTTTCGTTAGCAATATGATACGCTTCTACTACCTCTCTGTTAATCTGATGGCAGTGCTTATAGATGATCTTGGTGTTTGTGAAACCAGGGGAGCACCCACATGACCTACAATGCATAGATAAATTAGAATGAGCCGCATTCTTCAAAGAAGCATTGTGCTCCTTCAGTCTAGTGTTAATACAGCGTCCCGTCTGTCCAATAAATGTTCTACCACACGATAGCGGAATCCTGTACACCACATCACACTCACACGGCACATACTCCTGGGACTTCTGATCATGCTTGATTTCACATCCTTTCTTTGTTCTTCGAGAGTCCTGATTGACGAAGGGGCACATCCTGCTGAGCTTGTGTTTTGCAGAAAACACAACGTTGACGCCGAACCTGTTGCCGACGTTCTTGAGACCGTGGGCCAACCTATGCTTGTACGGAATGACCGCATACTTAGTCACTTTTTGTCGATTTTCGCAGGTTCCTTTCTTCATTTGCCTCAACAACTTCTCGCACACCGAGGAAAGAACGGTCACGGGGAATCCTGCGTCCTGTAATCTCTGCACCTGAAAAGTGAAGCTCTCCTGAACCCGGTGGGCGCAGGACTTCTTGAGTGCTGATCCCAGCGTCGATGCGGCAATGCCTCGCTTCACTAGCTTCGAATGCCCAGACTTAAAATTCAGCAGGGGTTTACTAGACCTTGGGTTATAAAACCAGCATACATGATGCTCCTGGAAGTCGAGCTGTAGGTCCAGAAAGCGAATTTGGTTGTCTGAGGGCAGTTCTTTGGTGAAGCATAGTCCCCTTCCTTCGACTTGAAAAGCGCTCAACACTTCAGTTACGCGTTCAGGTCCATCTGATTTTGGCAGGAAAATTAAATAATCATCGACGAATCGGAACGCGCCTTTAACCATTGTGGGCAGTCTATCTTGCAGTGCCGTGTCGACTTTTCCGAGGAAAATATCGCTTAATATGGGGGCCACTCTTGATCCGATACACACGCCGGCTTTTTGAAGAAGCACTTTCCCTTTCCAGGTAATGAAGGTTGACTTCAAGTAGAAACTGAGCAATTCGATGAAAGATTCGACCGAAATGCCACTCTTTTCAATGAATTGAAGCTCATCGTTGTCTTCCGTGATGCACTCTTTGACACATTTCAGAAGGTCTGGATGCGGCAACGAATAATACAAATCAATAACATCCGCACTAACGGCATAGCACCCATTAAACCTTCCTGAGCGCAATTCTTCAGTTATAAACTCTGAATTTTTTACCTTGAAAGGGTCTTTGACGTCCAATGTTTCAAGCATGCGTTGCAGAAAACCTGAGACTACGTGCTGCCAACTTCCCCTTTCAGAAACTATTGTGCGGAATGGACGCTCCGGCTTGTGAGTCTTGATGGTGAAGGAAACTTGCAGGTTAACTTCTTTTGCTTTCCTCATTTGTTTCACGAGGCCAGTCAAGTTTTTACTTTCCAAAAGCTTTTTTGCTTGCTCCTTGACTTTCTGGGTTTTCACATTGGCCTGCTTGAAATTCTTTGCTATTGCGGCCGATGCCTTCTCCTCGTATTGACCTTCCGTCAGCAGCACAAAGAAACCTTCTTTGTCAGCCGTCAGAAACCGTCAGAAACCGTCTTTGTCAGCCGTCAGAAACCGTCTTTGTCAGCTTGGCTTACATTGATTTGTGTAACAAAGAATTAGATTTTCTGCGGCAGGCGTTTTTGTGAATGTCATGATTTTATCCTACTTGGACATGACGCGGCGACAATCCATGACACGTGCACATGCACGAAGCCTATATATGTGTGTAATGACCAATAAACCATTCAGTTGCGAGTCAGCGCTTGTTGTGTGCGTCGCTTCTTCTGTCAGTCTTCGTGTTTTTTGTGCGCTGTTACCTTGAGATGAACCCATACCAACTCGCCCAAGTTGCCGCCTTACTGTCGTAAGCTACTTTTATGTCCAAAAATAGTGCCGAGGTTAATCGCCTGCTCAATTTCTGGTGCTGGACGTACGTTACGAGGTCAACAACGTTGTCGATAGAGCAACGAACGCGTCGAAAACCGGCCATGACACTTGGATAAGCCTCGTAGCGCTCTAGGAACCACTCCAGTCTGGCGAGGATCATGCGCTCCATCAGCTTCCCTACACAGCTAGCTAGTGCTATTGGGCGGTATGACGAGAGCTCTAGAGGCGATTTCCCAGGTTTTAGGAGCGGAACCAATCGGCTCGTTTTCCATTCTTGGGGGACATGTCCGTCTCGCCATGAGTCATTGAACATTTCCGACAAAGCTTTCTGCGCCTGCTCACCTAGGTTGCATAAGATCCTCTAGGAGATGCCATCTGGGCCAGGTGATGACGAACGATTGCACAACACAAAGGCCGCATCCTGCTCCTCAATGGTAAAGGGCAGGTACATGCGTGAGTCCAGTGACTGTGAAGTGTTCTGTGTAACAAGGACTCCTGCGCAAGCTGCATTGCCGATAATCTTGCAAAAATCTTCAGCTACCTCGATATCACGTCGGCCTTGGTAAAGCGCTAAAGCTTTGAACGGAAACCGCGACGCTGTATCTATGCGACGCTGTATCTTCTTTTGCATGTACCTGGCTGTCCTTAGATCGTGTACGGAATTTGTCCGTCTATATCTTCGCTCGGCACGCCGACGAATCATACGGAGTCGTTCCAACCTCTACGTCCGTTTCCGAGTTCTTCGGGGATCATGTCAATGTGCGCATCGCCTTCTGTACCGCTTCCTTTATAGCTTGCTCTAGACCTGACGGGAGGCCGCTGCGACAAGCGTCTTCGACGTTCGTCTAGAACGCAGTCCAATCTATTCTCCGGATTGTGTTAGAAGGATTTCATCCAGCCAGGCCTTTGATGTTGACGTAACTGGGGATATGGTCACTCCCGTGGGTCTCGATGTCTAAAAACCAATTAACGCATGAGGCAAACCGACGTGACACGAATGTCAAGTCCAAACAGCTGCTGTACGTTGCGCCTCGTAAAAACGTAGGGCTCCCATCGTTAAGCAAGCATAGGTCATGATCGGACACGAACGAAGCCAGCCGCCTGCCGGTCGCGTTAACTTTGGAGCTTCCCCAAATAGGGGGGTGAGCGTTAAAGTCACCTGTAATGATCCATGGGCCAGGAACCCCTGCCAGAATGTCGTCCAGTCTTTTTCTATCAAATCGGGCCGCGGGTGATAAGTACACGCACACTAAAGGAAAAGTGAGGTTCTTCTTTTTTACGGTGATGCAAACGTATTCGTTGTCATCGTGAGGTGGCACAGGCTGAATGATGTAGTTAAGCTCACGACGAATGTACACCAAGACCCTGCTGCTTTCGTTATGTGTTGAGGACATCGTTGATTCGTAACCGGCTATCCTGAATGGATGCGATAGCTTTGGCTCGCAGATGACGATGATTGGAAAACGGTTGGAGAAGACGTATTGACGAAAATCAGAGATTCGAGATTTAAGTCCTCTCGCGTTCCACTGGATTATAGACGCCTGTCTGACCTCTTCACGGAATGATTGGTGATTTGCAGCCATGGTTTTATCCGAGGGTTGCTAGGAGTGGGCTTAGTGCGTCCAATACGTGCAGACCACTTCGAGCGGTTGGGGTTCCCAGGCTCCTCAGTAGCTCTGTTATGACAGCCACTAGGGATCGCAGCATCGGAACGATCTGGCGATCAACCCTTGGCGCATCATCAGCTGAAATAGGCTTAGATGTCGGTGCTGGGCGGGAAGGCTGGGCAGGTTTCTTCGCAGGCTGTATGCGCGGAAGCGCAGGAGAGTCTTCGACCTTATTACATCTCTGTGTCACGTTTCCGTTCGTGCTTGTAGTCTTCTTCGTGCTCGACGGTGACGTGCGCAGTTCTCAGGTAGCATGAGATTGGCACTCTGTCTAGATCGCTTTCGTCGACGGTTGCGCCGACGCCGTACCCTTTCAGCAGCTTGTTTGTGGGTTGAGCTGTCTCTCACCATTTGTTTTATAACAGCGATTTCCCTCTTGATTCGTGGACAGTCTTTGGAGGCAGCATCATGAGGGCCATCACAGTTACCGCACTTTAGAGTTTCCGCATGGCAAGCGTCGGCCGTGTGCGGCTCAGCACATCGGGGGCACACTGTGCTGCTTGTGCAGACACCCTTCGCATGGCCAAGCTTCATGCAGTTATGACACTGAAGCGGTTTGGGCATGGAAGGCCGAACAGGATGTCTGAAATGCTCAACTTTTACATGGGATGGCAGAGAGTCCCCTTTGAAGACCAGCTTCACGTAGCGGGTGTTTCCTAGACGAAAAACACCAGTGATGACGACCCTCGCCTCCGCTGGTTTTATAAGGATTGGGAGGTCCGAGTTGACGATTGCCAAATCGATGTCGTAAATGATACCCGCCACGCAGGCGCCATCAATTGGAATAATAGATCGGACTTTGATGCCGGCCAAATCCGATATTCGTCGAAGCTTGTCGAAGGCGCTTGCATTCATCATGTCCACAGCAAGGATGTTCTTGCGCGTGTTCAATCGGACATCCTTGATTTCGTTCGGCGTGATCCCCTCGAGAAATATCCAAAGGACTTGTCTGTTGACTGCTCGGAGGCTCACGGTAGGGTCATCAGGCATGAATAAGATGGTGTGCGGCCATCGTTCTTCTTTGGTTTTCGAAACTAGGGTGCTCGCTGGTGATGACGCCGCGACGATTCTGCCTTCCTACTCCGCACCGTTTCGAAGCCATCATCCGACGACTCGTCGACCGAGATCGAGTACACCTCGGTGTCCTTGCTGCTGCTGGGGCTGGTGCTGCGTTTTCTTGATGAGCTTGGCATAGGTGACCTTTGGACGGTCGGCGCAACAGAAGGCTCCGCGTCCATATCCACTGTGTGGTGACTGGTGGCTTCACCGGTACTGCACCAGGCGCGCTGATGTACCGCTGCGCTCGTCATGGTAGACCTCTGTCTGGGCGGACCCCTGGACGAGTCCGTGTCCGTAGCCACGAAGGAGGGGACAGGGTCCCCCGGGAAACAAATATAACGAAAATGGAAGGAGCAGCAGCTGAAGCGTTCTACGAGAGAGGCACTTCGTCGTCCGTTCCCATGAAAGAGTGCCTGGAAATCTATGGGGAGGTGCTGTTTTTCAGTAAAGAGCAAGAATGAGCTGATAATGAAGTGTTAACAACCCAAGACATCATTCTGTTATACCAACGCGCTCCTATCCTACACTCTTCTGAAATTAGTCTCGAACAAACACTTTATGTCCCTGTTGAATGTTTATTTAGGTGCTGCTGTTGTTTCCTTTGCAGCAGAGCTTTACGTGCGGAAATGCGGTATGTGTATCGATTGATGCTGTTGGAACCTAGGAAAGAAGACGAAGGGGAAGCGGAGGGGCGAGCCACTACGCCCCTGTTTCTTCTTCCTCAGATTCTATGACGCCATTAAAGCGATCGTAGTACAGTCCAGTACGTGTCGAGCTTATTGCCGTGTGCTACAGGATCGGCTTTGTCGTGCCATCACATATGGTGCCGAAACCCGTGATCTGCGGCTAATCGGCGACACGGACGGCAGCACCGACAAGAACGATTTCTTCAAGGAATAATCATCGGTGTTTGGTAAGCCTTGTCGGTGGCCGCGCCCAGCAACGTTAAGGGGTGGACGGAAGCCCAAGGTTTCCTGTGAGTGCACTGCAGCACCTACGAGCCTTGCGAGACATTCGATGCGTGAGACTGGCATCTGACGTACATCTGCGCATTCTATACGACCAAGTCCAGATGAACATGCGTGCTCTCGACGCTATCGGGGTGCCGACAAGCAGCTTTTCTGTGATGCTGTATGACATTCTACTAAGAGCACTGCCGCAAGATATCGTCATTTCTTTTCATCGCCAGCGCCGTATAAGTGAGGTCATGCAACGAACATCGGCTGCTACAAGCGAAGGAACAGCGTCATCGTGTCAGGAGCTCGAGAGCTTGCTACAGTTTACCCGCATCGAAATAGAAAGCCGAGAGCGATCAGGGACACAAGGAAGCCGAGAGGGATCTGGGACACAAGAATCGACAGAACGCACTTACAATCGCAAGCATGTTCCATCGGCATCTGTCCTGCACACCACATATATGGGAAAGCAAAGAAATGGTGAGTGCTTCTTCTGCAAATCTATGAGGCATGAAACGGAGGTATGCGACAGTTCTCTAACGATCGAAGAGAAGAAAGACAGACAAGCCAGAAACATGAGGTGCTATAAATGCACGATACCGGGACACCAATCCAGAGATTGTCGAAGACGCATACAGTGCATGTCTTGCAAAAAAAGGCACACAACAACTATGCGCAATCGAAACGCGAAGAAAAAGCATAATAAGAAATTGCACACAACGACAGCATGTGTTAATGACACACAGTCAGATCAGAACGCAAGATCAACTGCCGTAACGAGCTGCCATCTTGACGAAGGTGTGCATTTACAAACCTTTCGTTCCTGCGTGGGAAGAGAACATAAGGCTCGCTACATAAAAGGAATTTTATACAGCGGCAGCCAGCGTTCATTTATAAAGGGAGAACTTGCTACACGTTTGCAGCTAAAGGTAATCGACGAAACGAAGCTGGTAATTAACACGTTTGCGCCTTAAGTACCTTCCCAACCACGGCGAAGTAAATTAGTCGAAGTGCACGTGAGAAGTCAGTTTGGTGACAAAGAACAAGTCATCGAAGCTATCACAATACCAGTGATTTCTCAAGATGTCGCACTGACGAATACTGACTGTTCCTTTGGAAGCAAGCTTCGAGAACTAAAGATGGCATTCGCGGATGAGCTTACAATTCCTCTGGCGCAAGCCGAGCCTGGAATAAGCTTGCTTATTGGATCAGACCAAATATGGAAGATCCTAACCGGTGAAGTGATTAGAAGTCAAGAAATTGAAGGACTAGTGGCTATTAACACCATATTGGGTTGTATGCTACAGGGACCTGTAAAAAAAGGAGCTTTGTGCAAAGCACATCCAGGGTAATGGTATGCGTGTTCAGAACGGATATATATACGCAGGCGGAGATTAGTGATGGTCTGCAGTCCTTTTGGACTTTGGATGTTATGGGCATCTCCCCAGAGGAAGAACAGCTAACTTCTTCAAGCACGTTGTCCAGGTTCCTAGAAAATATTGTAAAGAACGATCGACGGTACGAAGTTGCGGTGCCGTGCAAAGAACCTGACATAGACCTCATCGAAGATAACTACCTCGTAGCACGTAACCGCCTTCAGAGCCTTATACGACGACTATCAGTTAAAGACGGCCTGCTGGAATGCTACGACCACGCCATCCGATAGTATGCCGAATCGGGACACGCGCAAGTTGTTTCCAAAAGAAAACCCAATGAACAGCGTACATACTACATGCCGCACCGAGAAGTTATCCGTGAGGACTCACTCACTACGAAGTTGAGGGTGGTATTTGATGCCTCCTCACATGCAAGAGACAAGAAATCGCTGAATGACTGCCTACAAACCGGCCCGAACTTGAATCTGCAACTGCTGCAAGTCCTTATGCGATTTCGCTGGTACAAAGTAACAATGACCGCAGACATACAGAAAGCATTTCTGCAGGTTGGTGTTAGAGCACAAGACAGGGATCTTTTCAGATTCCTGTGGTTTGCTGAGAAGCCGACGTTACCATTAACGGAAGACAAATAAAAAGTCTGGCGAATGACCAGAGTACCTTTCGGATCAACGTCAAGTTCATTCATGCTTACAGCGACCATTCAACATCACCTCAAAACAGGTGTAACAAACGAGCGGTACGGAGTGGCCCAACTACTTGCTAAGTCATTCTATGTAGACGATTTGCTAATTGGGGCGGAGAGTTTACAAGCAGCCGTAGAGCTATACGCCACGGCGAAGGAAATAATGAATGACGCTGCAATGGCACTCAGAAAATGGACAACAAGTTGTCAAGAGCTGCAGGAAATATCCGAATCAAATGAACCAGCTCTACCTAACAACAGCGGACAAACGTCACTCGATGCAAAAGTGCTCGTAATGGCATGGAACATGAAGTCCGACAGCCTTACTTACAGCTCTCAAAGTATCGTTTCATTTCTGGAGAAGGCCCAAGATACAAAGCGCTTCCTTCTACAAACAATATGTAGAATTTATGATCCGCTGGCACTAGTTGCTCCTTTCGTGGTACGAGGGAAGATGTTATTTCAGCAGCTCTGGGTCCGCCGAGGCTGTGGTTAATTCCCGACCACTTATGCCTGCCTCGAAGCCGGTGAGCCATCTGCGATTACACCGGCACACTTCTTTATAGGCCAACAATTTACCACTTTGTCGCATGGTGATTCAATAGAAGATTCAGTGAACCACAGCAATGCGAAGGAATATTCACGCCGTTTACAACACCGCCAAACTTTATTGGATCATTTCTGGAGACGGTGGAAGCACGAGTATGTTCTCACTCTACAATCCGCACATCCTTCTCCTGGAACTTCTTCCCGTAACTTGACAGTTGGAGACATCGTGATTGTGGACACACCCAACAAAGCGAAGTTTATGTGGCCTCTGGCAAGGGTTGAAGTTTACCTCGGCCATGACGGAATTGTTCGCGCCTGCCTATTACGCCTGGGTTGCGGAAAAGATTTTAAAAGACCCGCGCAAAAGATACACTACCTGGAGATCGGCGCTACCACAACTTAGGCCCCGGAAGATGTTGGAAACTAGGAAAGAAGACGAAGGGGAAGCGGAGGGGCGACCCATTAGGCACCTGTTTCTTCTTCCTCAGATTCTATGACGCCGTTAAAGCGATCGTAGTACACTCCAATACGCGTCGAGTTTTTTATTGCCATGTGCTACAGGATCGGCTTTGCCGTGCCATCACAGATGCGTCACACCGATAATGTGCGATATTTTGTCTGCTATATACAGGCGTGTTGTTCATGCTTTTAATGAAGAGAAAGTCCTTAGGTTATGAAGATTTATTGAGCATGATATCTTAGTTCTTTTGAAGAAGCAGATTTTATTCTTTAGTAATGGTCGATAATTTTAGCCATTTTAAGGTATTGCAGTACGTGTTGGACACCTTCCATAAGCTGGGGCAGGGCTTGACTCTTATTCGCCAGCTTTCTACCGAATCCCACTTGCAATTTATCATTTGAAGCACAATTTGTCGAACTCCCATGCCTCCTAAGCCTATAATACAGGCTTCTGCAAACCTTTGCTGCCGTTTATTACGGCTCATTCGAAGACTGTAAAGTAAACGATTGCTTCAAACGTTTTAAATTATTCGCTCCGAAAAAGTTACGAACACACAGCCCAAACCAATTTTTCCGAACAAATCGAACAGCTACGGTCGTCAGGTTACCCGGAATCTTTTGTGCTCACTGCTGTGGAGTCGCTGCTCCGGAAAAAAAAACAAGCAGGAAGAGAACAAGGGACAATAGAAGAGGGACTCGAGGTTCTTGTCGTGATCAACAGAGTGACTCACAACATCAAGGAAGCGGCGACAAGGCACAATGTGCCTGACGTCATATCAGCGCCTGGCCGTGCAGACACCGTGTGTAGAAGGCAGTGTGTGAGTTGCCACTAAACTGCAGAAGTTTTATAACTGACAAACGGACCGGTGTATCAGAGACCGGGCAATGAGCATGAGCTATCGCTTAAAAGGGATCGGCGCCGCGCATACGATTTGTGCGAACGTGTGCCTTTGTTTACCGGAGTGAAGGTACTGGGCCGCAGCAGGGATACCGTAACAAGGTGGGCGAGCACGTACGCCCGTTTGCTTGACTTAATGTTTGTGCAAGCCCGCATCTGCGACGGGAGCGAAGAGACGGCCATGGTAGGTAACTAGATGCTTCGAAACCGCCCTTTCCGTCCCTTCCGGCCTTTTAAGTGACGCGCGCCAGCCCTCATACCGCTCCTCGTGGGAACAGGCTCCCGTCTCCCGGCGCGGGAGAACCCCCTCTCCCCTCGCAGAAAATTGAGACGGACCACCTTTCTGAGACAGGTCTCTCTTGTGTCAGCGGTGGACCTGTCAACCAGCCTGACCGCGACACCCCATCAGCCGAGGAATAAGCCTAGCCCTTGTTATACTAGCTTTTACGCAGAACGAACTATCCCTCTACGTGAAGTGTTCGCGGTATTGCTCGTGAAGCAATCAAGTGAAAGTATTTGTGCTTGCTTTTTCTTTGTCATTGTTTATGTAAATTTACTGCATCATGTCCGTTACGGTAGTGATGTATAATGAAGTAGTATAGCCGTGGCGGACCCCTGCATAAAACACTTTCGTATTAAAAAGAAGTGCACATATTATGTTAGCCAAGCGTCAGCGGTGAAGTGAGTATAAGGTTATGAAGTGTCATTTCTGTAGAAATTCTGCCAAGGGGTTATAGAGTGTCCTTTTTGTAGAACTTCTAACTTGTTGATGTTTCCGCATGTGCTACTGTGCTGTACTGAGCTTTATTTTTGACTTTCCGGCCGAAATAAAACCAGCTTGTAATGGGCGCTCGTTCTTTCGTTCAGTATTTTGGCTTCCTGTCGTTTGTGCACACTAATCTATTTCACACTATGAAACACTCCCCAGCATGGCGTTTTGTTCAGTTAGATAATCCTGGCTTGGCTAGCTTCAACTTGGCAGCGACAGGTGACTAGTCATAATGGCATCATAAGTGATCGTGCACGTGGTGACAGTGCCGTCACAATGTTTGAATTTGCGGACTCACGTGACAATGAGCTTATCTTACGCAGTTAAACAAGTTTTGCATTTTCTCAGGTAGACGTGGCTAGTGGTGCGTCATCTTAGTGTCATGTAAGTTACTGCTGTTGTGTAAGCAAGTTTGAATTTGGCGGAGAAACATGGCTAGGTGTCATGTCATCTTATGCGGTCATGTCAGTGGCGAGTATGCTCGAACCAAGATTGAACTCGGGAGGGGGGTAAGTTACTAGTGGTGACGTCGTCTCACGTGGTCATGCAAGTGATTGCTATGCTGCAAGGAAGTTTGAATTTGGCGGGGCGTGGCGATGATGATTTACTATATATGACCAGCGCTGATATCATGAACAAATCGCAAAATACGATTTAGAACAGGGAATGTCGCAGGAACCAACGTTTCGACAAGCGGACTTGTCTTCGTCGGGGCGGCAACTTCCTTCTCCAGCGTTCGTTTATGTACGCCTTTGCACACTCTCCCCCGTCCTCAGAGAGAGAGGAGAAGAAGACCCGCACGTGCGAACAATAACAAACAAAAAACATAGGTCATAATTTCGACGAACTAAAACTCTACATACTTCAGGGAAACTTCCGCTCGCCGAGGGAGAGAAAATACAGGGAATCATATCTCACACACAGGATCAGTACTCTCCAGCCTACAGGCATAAACCTTTCAAAGGGAACCCTCGAGTCCATTAGATACGGTGGGGGGTTAACAAAGACGACAAAAGGTTAAGGTATGCACAAGTTAACAGTGTTTCTCCCAGAAAGTCTACTTTCAGGTGCGGAGCCCCCATACAGTACCACGAGAACAACGGCGTTAAACAGTGTAGTTATATTTTTAACCACAGGCTTTCAGTGAAATGCACTGTTGGTGCGGCGCAGGTGGTGTGGAATGGAGAGGGGGGCACATGCCTAGGAGCAACTTCTGTTCTGAGCCTGTGTTTTTCATCCTGGTTTCTGTCACTGTGCACACAATGCATTTGCAAGATATGTACAAGGAGCGGATTCTTTGGAAGCTTTCCCTCTTGCCTCTTATATTAGTCACGCTAACACCTGTCACCCAACACCCCCCCCCCTTTTTTTGTTTGTTATTGTTCGCACGTGCGGCTCTTCTCCTCTCTCTGTGGACGGGCAGAGTGTGCAAAGGCGTACATAAACGAACGCTGGAGAAGGCAGTTGCCGCCCTGACGAAGACAAGTCCGCTTGTCGAAACGTTGGCTCCTGCGACATTCCCTCTTCTAAATCGTATTTTGCGATTTGTTCATTAATTCAAGCATCCATCTTCCCCTGAGCTTCTCTTCTAGTTTGGACTTCAGCGCTGATATGACACACGGAATAAAGGGCGATCAAAACAGCTTCACTGTAATAAGTAGGGGCGCGTCTAAATGCGCCGAAGTTGTCACTTCTCGCCCGCCCATTAAAGATTATTTTCTGGAAACTACATCAGCTCTAAAAAACATGACCTTCGTTCGCTTCGATGCGGTCTAGAAGTTGTCCGAGCCACGCCTCCATTGACAGAATTGAATGGACGCAACATCGTCAGGAAGAGCTTGATGCAGTTGTATACGCATACTGGAGCGCGGTTTTCCAAGAACTTAACTGAGGAGAAGCATTTCGCGGGATGAGACAACAGTTCGAATATTTTACAAATACTAACCTCAGTGTTCCCGGAGGTAAGCTTCCAGCTTACTGAAGACAACATGGCATACCGCCCTGTACTATACAGCCGACCGCCAGTGACTACAAGCTACAGCTACCGCACTCTATTTACATTTGAAATAAGTATACATATATAGGGCTAGCTTTGCGCCACCTGTATATATCTTGAGAATACACTAGACCTCAAAGCAGCACGAAAGCGGCAATTAGATGCACCTGCCGAATGTTTGCGTGTATTCTGCGGTAGACATTGTCTTTTATTTCACCGGATGACGAGTATCTTTACTATTATGTCAAGTTTGTTTGCGAAGAATGCTTGTTTGAGAAGGATTGGTAAGGTAGTCACTCCGTCTTTACGATATCTTAAAAAACGGTCGAAATGGAGCTTATTTAATAAAAGTCGCTGTAAGTGCATGAATATTTGTAGCAGCTTACCTGTGCTACATTGCTGGTCGGTGGGACTTCGTCGTTAAATTTTTGGAGATGAGTCCGAGAAAGAAAATTGTTCAGAAAAGAAAACTGCAATTAGCAATTAACGGTGCTCCCACAATACGCCTTGTGAAGCTTCGCCTTAAGTATATCGCATTACAAACATAATTAGATGAATGGTAACTTACCCCTAGCAACATCATTAACATCCTGGAAGCGCCAAGTATTCAGGAATCTTTTAGGACAATTTTGCAGCACGTAATAATTTTCATGACTAGGGTGATACGCCCTCTTGTAAATCTAGACTTGCTTATTAAGAAGATCTTTATCTCCATTGAAAATATGCATGTGAAGTTGTTACACAGGAGCAAACGAACAGGGTGGTCCACTCGTGTTATGAACAGGACTCAGAGTGGCCGCGCACTGTGAGTCCTGTTCATAACACGAGCGGACCACCCTGTTCGTTTCCTCCGCTTGTGTGAATCTAAGCGCGTTCTTCCTTTCGTGCACCTAACATTTTATACTTCGCAGTGAAGTGTCCTGATACGTCTAGAATGCTTTGAGGGCAACAGGCTGCCTTTTTCGACATGTTCATTAATCGTGAAATGCTCAAAGATAAATCTTGGGCGAATATTGCTGACAAATTCCTGTCCCTGGCCGTAAATTCCAAATAAAAGCTTTTTTTTGAATGTGCTAGAACACCTCGGCGTTCATGGCATCTAAACAGAAGTACTTTACTCACAGGTAGCAAAAATACGCGCACAGACCAACACAGAAATGTCTGTGGACATTCTGCATGCATTACATGTGATACACATAAGGTGTGCACCAGTCTGGCTCGCCACTGGGGTAAATTGGCTACGGCGCTCGGCTTCTCTCCCGAAAGATGGAGGTCCAATCCCAAGCCCGGCTATCGCGCTTCGATTGCAGAGCAATGCTAGACACCCGCGCACCGTGGTATGCTCGTTCATGTTAAGAAATCCGAGGTACTCAAAGTTTCCAGAGCCCTGCTCGACGGCCTGCCTCTTAGTCATGTGGCAGTCTTTGTGACAAGTTAGGCATCAGGACTTCTCTTTCGACATACTTTGCGATGGGCGCTTAAAAAGCCTATGGTTCTTGGGGCCGTGAAACACTTCGCCCAAGCTGCTCCGTCACACGTAACGAAGATTGCTCGTTGGTCCTTTGTTTAGGCAACCCAGTGTACCCTCCGACTTCCTATGGTTGCGCTCTTTTCCCAGCGACAAGACAGCACATTTTGGAACCAGCAAAGAATTCTCTCACACGTGAAAAATCTCTCCACCTGAAATCGTACGCAGAATTACCAACAGAACCTCCCAGGCGCTGCTCGAAATTACGAAGAAGCGCAGGGTTCGCTGAAACACTGCGAGAAAGTGACTTCTGCCTATAGCTACGCCAGGCCTGCTTCCGCATGACGGGCATCGTAAAGAGACACCTTTTTTTGTGGCGCGTGTCTGGTTTTCGGCTAGGCGCACATCAAAAGAAGAAATGCTGCAAATACTTGACACAACAGCAGCGTGTTTATCTCTCGGATAAAGGACAGCCGAATTTCAGAAGCAACGAAAATAAAAAAAAATGAGCGAGTCTTGCATTTGTAGCCAAAGGCTAGCGAAGCTGATGGGAACTTGGCTTGTCCAAGGTTCCCTCCGGCACACCTGCATTTCGTCGTGGTCCGAGCCTTCCGGGAAGCGCCTCGCGTAGCACTGCGGCGCCGAGCGAACGTCTCTATAAGTTTGGAAGCGAGCTCAGTGTAAAGACGCTCGTGTCTAGTCAGAAACTGTGGGGGACGTGGCATGTGTGGTCTCGACTTGATGCCGTCGCCGCCGTTGGTTATTGAGGTCACATACTCTCATAGCGCGAAGCTATGCACAAGCGCATTGTTTATGGGGCGAAGGTCCTTACGCTGTGGGTCGTTCCATCCTTTGATGTTGTCCCTTGTAGCCACCTCGCGCCGCCAGGAGGCTCGCGCTCGCCCTCGGCGCGCGAGCTCTCTCACTCTTCCCTCTGCTGTCTTGTGAGAGAGAGAGAGAGACAGAGCGAGAGAGAGCGAAAGGCGCGCGTTGACTATGGAAACGCTCTTTCTTCGATGAACGCTCTACCAGCTCGCAAAGAAGGAGAACGCGCCCTCACCCGCGAGCGACAACGTTGACGCAGGCAGCGTCTTCTAGCGAGTTTCTTGATTGAAAAATAGCGACTGCTCGCGCTGCAGAACCGTTCACCGGCCACCCATACATATATATATCTAGGCACTGGATCTTGACTTGCAATGAAGTGCCGGTGGGAGATTTCACTTGTGCGTAGTTGAACCATAAGGATTCGTAGCGTGCGCGTTAACTAAATTAATCCGGAGCTCGGCACGATCTACGATGAACATCCGGAGCTTCGCCCACTCATCATCATTCACTCCGTGGATATCCCTACTAAAAAGTTCCTTTCCGTATTCCAATAATTCCATATTTTCCATACGAAGTCCATAAGTGTTCCATATACTTTCCGTATGTTTTCCATGTTTTTCCATATGAGTCTTACGGAAACATACGGAATTATTGGAACGACCATACGGAACGTTTCAGTAGGGATGCGTGGATTTTTTTAGACGTTGTGCATGGGACAAGTCATGGGATGATGATGATGATGATGCTCCTTCACAGTTGGCATCTACCCACTTGGGGGATTTAGCCAAGACTCAGGAGGATACTGCCTTTGTCTTCCTCGTCTTCTTTCTTTGCATGTGCAGCACTCGCGCCCACCGGCTGCAATTTTGTCAGTGTAGTGTAGTGGGCTGAGGGCATGAACGCTAGAGAAGAAAGAAGCGTTCGGGCGACCCCCGCATATTGGGCATTGCATCAAAGTGCACGCGTACTCTTGGCGACCAAAGAGAATTATGATGATAGTTCCCTGTTTACTAAGGATGCACGACCGTCACCCTAAACAGCTTGGCTGCTAAAACTTGCACCTCGAGGTCTACTCCAGTTCTCCATAGATTATTGGGGCTTCAACATGGTGACACCACTGAATAATGTCTATTTGCAACCACAAATATCTGGAAACTGGAAATGTGGATGAGGTGACGAGTTCTTTTTCCTGTGGGATTTCCGACCACAGGCTATATTAGACCCCTATGCGATGGTTGATCAACCGTAAACTACCGTTCGTCCCTTGGTGCTAACGAAGTGAACATAGTCATCACGCTTGTAGGATATCGCAAAGCAACTGCTACGGTTGCAATAATGACGAACGACGTCAAGTTCTGAGATGACCTGTCAGTGCAGCATTGCTCTTCCCCTCCCAGATGTTAGAAAGCTGCGGCCTCCCTCTCAACGCGTTCTTGCTTTCGTGAACAACTCTGGCTTAAAAGCTAGTCTCAAGAAAGATCCATTTGCCGCGCCTTGACCAATGATTGGGTCCTGGCTGCCTCCCTAGACGCGTTTGATTAAGCCCGAGAAATTACGCACAACTGTTACGTTTCTGAACAAAGCGCCATCAAGGAAACTGACTGTGTCAGCGACGCCTCCAGATGCTTTCGGCAATTCGAAGTTCTTTATCATAAGGGTTAGAAAGAGAGCTACATATCTAGATATTTCTTCCGACTTCTTCTAGACCAGCTAGTGGTCTGACAAGCTGTAGTGCGAGTTTTCTCAAGATGATCGCGCACAGCGCCTTGCACAATCTCCGCGGGAACTGCTAGGTCATGTCCACAGGAGAACCGTGACACGGCGGCAACGTAAGCTTGGTAGCGGTATTCACAAAGGGTTTCGGAAGCGTTCGCTACGTTGTTGTTACTTCAGTTATGCAGACATAGACAATAGCTGGGATGTGCTTATTAGTCCAGGGAAGAGTTATCCTTTCGTCCGTCGCATTGGTAGAAGTTTCATTGTTTCGGACACACGTTGACCACTGGGTCATGAACGACATATCTAGACATTACCGCGTTTTCGTTGGGCTCTAAGAACCGACATTTCACTGCTTTACCACTCTTTTGAGGCTCCTTTTGGCACATGGAGCTCTCGCTGTAATTCCTGACTACTACTGACGGAGCCATCATGACACCCGAACCGTGTGCGAGCGTAGCCTTCAAGGTCAAGGTAGGCGCAGCGGACTTTCCTAGCATCGTCCCTCTTACTAGCTCTTGTGACTCGCTCGGTGGGTTCATGACGCCACCCTTGTACGGCCGCGAACATGTAGCCATGTTGGAAGCCGTACAACTTTGAAACTTCGAAACGTGCACCAGGTTGCGGACACTCGGTGGTCGCGCAGATTTGCGGAATCGGTGGCGGGAACGTGAAGTGGGCGCAGCTACAGTTAATGCACAGCACGTCACTCACTAACTAGACTACTTTGTCACCGCAGTAGCAGGATTTTCAACAGCGAGTTACTCAGTACAATCATTCCGTACAGGCAAAACGATTCCTAGTTTCTCGTTGTCTTCACTAAGTGCTCCGCAACGTGCAAAAAGCTGATGCAAGCTCTAACTACACATTACATTGAAGTGCGCAGCACGTACGCGCCAGTATAACTAACATTTGAACTGCAATCCCCATGACAGACCTTTATAAGGAACCTGCACATTACAGGCATTGTTCTGTAGTTTTATAGGGAAGCTCGTGTGTATATTGTCACGAACACACTATACACACACGCAAAACACTCAAAAAGCTGTTCTTTATACGACAGGCATCGCCCCCGACTTCGCTGCAATGCTCTTCAACCTCGTCGTCTTCTGAGAGCTCTCTCCTGACCCCATGCCCCACTGGAGGTCACCCTGTCCGGTAACATCTCTCCACCGGCCGGGGCAGAGGGATAATGAGAGACTATGCGCGTCGAAAGTCAAGCAACGTTCACCAACAGGGTGCAGTTCATGTGGCTTTTCACTATGGGAGGAGGGAGGTGTGGGAGGAAAAGATAGGCAAACGTTAAATCGCTGTAGAAGGGTAATGTTGCGTTCTTGGACAGTGTGGTGCGGTGCTACAGCGTACTTGGTGGATGGTCCTTCCGGTGGCACGCAAGTTTGCTGCGCTGAATACATGCCATCGTTGCCATGAGTCTAGCGCTCGGCACATGGTCGAAGGCTGTCCTGCTGTTTTGTGCCATTCGGCACTGACACGCGTGAAGCCGAAAAGCGTTTGCGTCCGCTCTTTCCACATTGCTGCTCTCACTTGTCATTCGTTGGTTGGGCTGGGGTGTGGAATTGTTCAGCATAAGGTCGCGAATAGAGTTGGCTGCCAGCAGCTTCTCAGTGACATGGCTCCTCTTCGTGGTTCGGGCCATGAATGTAACGAATATATTACTTGGTATTCAAAGGGTCGGAGTTTCTGTTTTATCACTGTCCAACTGCAGTTTTTCAGGACAAAAATAAAGTTCTGTGCCTGCCTGCCTGCCACGGAACCTGGTTCTTCTGGTACGTCTCAAGGAGCAGATAAGTGGACGCGGGCTTGGAGCATTTCTTCGATGGCTGCGGCAGGAACGGCTGGTCAACTGTCTTCGTTCGTTTGTTCAAGCACTCAACGCTACGCGCCGCCAGGGTCTTTCTGTCAAGCAATACCGCTTCGCATATGCATGTAGGGATCGTGTCAACTTGGCTGGTCGTCCGACACTGGTAAGAAAGCCAGCTGAATTCTGAAGTCGAGTGCTCGGTACAATGAGCCAGCATTTCCGTGACTGTATTCAAGGGGGCACTTGCAGCTGCTGTCGCACGCAAAGCCTCAGGACTTTCCTCCGCACCTTTTTTTTATTTATTTATTCTCCCTTCTTTTACGCCTTCGCCGTGAACATGTTCTAGTGGCGTCTGAAGCATACCTGCCCAACAGACTCCTCAGACGGCTACTCACACGCGTCCTGTTTCTCTACAAACTCCTGACACACGTGCTCTTTCCGTAAAAACCCTAGGCACGCCTTCTGTTTCTGTACAAACTTTTTTGCTGCATCCCTACTAACTCTCCGCGCCTTTGGATTCGCCCTTCGTATACTTGATCATTGGAATCCTTTGCATCTTTAGTCGCCACTGAAGTCAAAAGCATTTGTCCTCTCTTCAGTGTAATGTTCAGTCGCTGTATGAGCACCTATTACTTACGATCACGTCCAGATCCTCTTCAAGAAATGCGCTCACCAGTCCGTCCTTCGGGCGTTCCATAGTGTCGCATCCCCTGCTACCACCACACATGTCACGAACACACTCGACACCCACAAAACGCCGAAATAACTCTTCTTTATACGACAGCTATCTCCTGCGACCTCGCTGCAACGCTCTTTAACCTGCTTTCGCTAGCTCGGTCCTGAGCCCATGCTTCACTGGAAGTCACTGTCTCGTAACATACGATGTGCGCTGTACTTGCGATCGGTTTCAATAATAATGTGGCATACTATTCCCCATTGGAAGTCAATTTTAGCAAACAAGTAATATTCTTGCTGAATAAACCACTTATCTAATGCCAATGAAAAGAGTAACACCGCATATCATTCCCTACTCTCCGCGCTGTTTCGAAGCCTTGAAAATATGCGTGCCATTACCATTCGCTTAATAGTTCCCACGTTGAACATAGAAAATGTGGGGCTAGAAATGCAGGATGACTTACCACACTGCTTCCGCTCTACACACTTTCCATCGTCCCGCCGATATTTGCTATGCGAACAAAGACACTTCGCATCGTCATAACCGCACTTATGCGGAATTGGCCCGGAGCAACCATTGTCATAGACTGTTTCGTGTGCGCAGTACTTTTTCTGCTCGTCCGCGCCACACTCTGCAAGCAGAGGTGAAGCCAAGTTGTCAACTGCCTCGATTAAATGCATTATTATTTTGTACCAAGCATTTACTTACCTTATGAACATATGCAGGGCAAAGAAAGCGGTATTACATCACGCATAGCCGTAACGGCCTTTACTAAGGCAATCACGTTCGCACACAATAGACACAAGCACTGATTGCTGGCTCGTTGCCTACATCTAGTTTCGTGAAGCAGAGAACACTGCAGGAAGAAACGATGTGGACAGATCACGGTGTCTGTCCTGCCCGCTTTGTTTTTTCTCGTACTGTAGTTAGGTGAACGAAACTATAGAAATTCCAAGTTGCAACGACACCGACATTTTGTCTTACCTTAATGCCCACCTTTCACACTCAGAATGTCTTGCGCAAAGTTTGTTTTGCGTAATAAACGAGCAATAATTATTTACAAATAATATGCCACAAGCTAAGGTCTCAAAGTCTGATTGCAGCGACGTCCCAGTGTTTGCGAACACAAATTATGTACAATTAGGTTCAAATGTCGTGGTAAGCAGATTCCAGATGCGTGCGCTGGGATATGCTTTACTGCCCAATATTTATTTGCCATTCACACTAAATGACGTGTGCCCATAAGCGCATGGCCGAGGATTGCACCTATGCGCTACATGGAATTTGATTAACATTAAAACATAACCGAATGTCAAGGATGTCAAGGTATTGATATTATAACCAAGCGCCTATGTTAGCTATACGCCGTGCAATGGCATGTCACTTTTAGCATATTCATAGTCAACCAGACAAGATTTCAGACGTTTTGGTACCCCCGTCGGTGAGACTACGTCGTGTAGTGACGTTTGCGAGCGCAATACGTCGCGCAGCCGAACACCTTGGTCGAGAATACGGTGGTATGCGCCACAAGCGTGGAGTTGGTGATGGTGGTGGTTCGGTTAAGGAAGCGACGCTGATTTCAGCAGCCGACGTCAAGAGCACGGCTCAGCGCCCGTGTGGGTAGGGGACAGGGAGTGCAAGATGTAGAACGCCCCAGCGGAGAACTCCAGAAAGCTTGACCACTTGAGGCTCTTTAACGCGCACTGACAATGCACAGTAGATGGACCTTTAGAATTATTGCCTGTAGTGAAATTGCGAGAGCCGCGGCCGGGAGCTAGCCCGCGTTTTTTGGGCCGCAGCCGAGCACCATAACCACTACACCACTGTGGCGGACAAGCATAGACGGAGAAAAACTATAGAAATGATGGCGCCTACACTCTAAGAAAAATAAGAGTCAAAGGAGAGTCACTGCACTCTGACTCTCTTGGCCTGTCGCAGAAACCCACCAAGGAGGGTCAAACTTTTCTGAGGGGGTCAGTTGACTCCGTACGGATCGCGACTCTTGTAAGAAGAGTCACCGTGAGAGTAAACTGACACCTGCAAGAGATACTAAAGATAACCGTGTGTGTGTGTGTGTGTGTGTGTGTGTGTGTGTGTGTGTGTGTGTGTGTGTGTGTGTGTGTGTGTGTGTGTGTGTGTGTGTGTGTGTGTGTGTGTGTGTGTGTGTGTGTGTGTGTGTGTGGACCATTCTTATACCTGCACGCGGGAAAGCTTTGCGCAATAAATTTTCTGGGTTAACTACAATTTCAATGAACGCGATCCACTTGCAGCGGTCAATTTCCTGCACATGTTTAATTACTGAATCTGTACACAAATTCAGAATGAAATAATATTAGCAGTGGAACGAAGTATTACGCGTAGTGAATATAGCTACTCCGGAACAAGCAGAAACTGTTAAACTCGGCATTTGGATGTTCGCATAGGACTATTATATGTCTATATGCGACGATAATAAATGCATGACAAAAGTGTTGGCGCAAGTAACTACCTTTATTTGGTTACGTTCAGACTGTCTGGACTTTATATAAATTCATTGCATTAGTAGGAAAGTGGACCTTACCGAAGACGAAGTTGTCTAAGTACGGCACTGCCTCCCCCCCCCCCCCCCCCTGCCCTGCCCCCCTTCTTGTAAACAAACTCAGGGTGGTAAAGAGGGGTGGGGGAAGGAGATGCGAGGAGGAACTTTCACAATGCCCCCACCTCTGCTCCCTGTAGCATAGCTGGCTCAGCAGACAAACTTGGATAATGAGCATTTTTTCCTCATCTAACTCCGCGCATTAAAGCACGTTGCCGAAACTTCCACGGCCCCCCTCACTGCCCCTTTAAGGCGCAAGAATGCGCCCCTCTGTTACCACACAGTAAGTCTGTTGGTCTTCGGTCATCAGCTGTAGCGATGAGGCGCTACAGCTACACAGCCTTAGAGATCCGTACGAAAGACGGATC
>JABSTT010003688.1:0-26727 GCA_013339685.2 Hyalomma asiaticum | reverse complement strand
CGTGTGGCCATCAGTCGTCTAGCCTCCTGTAAAAGCGTGAGCCAATTATTAGCGCGCTGCACATGCTAGAAGGCTGGTAATTTGGTTTCAAATTCTGCTGGTAACCGCCTATTTATCTTAGATATAGAGTAAAGAAAATTAAACTAGGAAATGTGTGAACTGTAAAACTTTTTACAGCATATATGTACCCGCTTTCACCGAGAATCTGTATACAGAAGCGCATGGCGCAAGGCCGCGAACGCGACATGTATACCTGTGTTATAGTACTGCAGCCACAACGCGAACAGGTGCGCCACTCGCACCGGGTATCCTCATGGGAAGAACAATAGCCAGTGCCCCCGTGGCGGGCACCTGTGACGGGTCGGCGAGATATTCGACGCTGTACACGCTTGCTGCCGCTAGTATCTTGTGGACGTCGGTACTAGGGTACTGGTCCAATGACGGTCCTTCCACTCCCAACCCGTACGGGTGTCGCTCCGTTGTCAGAAACGTGGCTGCCTTAGCCGAGATCGAGGGAAAATGTCGGTCTCCATTTTCGTCCAGTCCCATGTACGCAGTTCGATTGGGCCAGAACTGCAATGTAAAAGCATACTTAATTTTGTCGGTCGGCTTTCCCACACTTAAGATATATTCTAACGTTATCTCTCTTTATTTAAGAGCCACTTTACTGCGCAATCAGCCATTGTGTGTTATCGAAGTCTCTTTCTTAATTTATAATTTCATATAAGTTATTTTCTTATTTTCTATTTCTTCGGTCCATTGGCCATAATAATTTCCCAGTTTCTTCCAGGGTCCCCGCTTGAGGACAGTGATGTATGTATCAACAAAAGAGGAATAACTCCCACGTACTGCTTCGTTTAGAGGAGGAGGCACCGCACCATAGCTGCGCGGCTAAAGTCCCTCAATAAAAAAAAATATGGAGGGACCTTATGCGCGGCAAGAAATTTGCGCCATCTCGTGATCAAAGTAGCATCTATCTATCGCAGAAGGTAGCTCAGAGACCCGCTAAAATGTTGCCAGCTCCAAATGGTATGCATAAATGCAGCGCCACTTTCGCTGTCGGTGCGGCTCCTCTGTCACCGAGTTGTCTGACGCACTTGCTCGGGGTCTGAGAAGTGGTGGGTTGGAATGTCCACTCGGGCGGCTTGTGACAACTACTTTAAGTTCGATCTTATATACAATTCTGATTTGTTCTAGTGGCTATGGTATTCGCCTACTGACCGAAGGTCGCGGGATCGAATTCCCGCTGCGGCATCTGAACTTCGATGGACGCGAAATGTTCAGGCCCGTGTGCTAGGCGATGTCGGCAGTGCACGTTAACGAACCCCAGGTGGGGTTCGTTAACTATATATATATATATATATATATATATATATATATATATATATATATATATATATATATATTATATATATATATATATATATAGCAACAAGTTAATGAGCAAACAGACAATGAAGCCTAGGGAAGCATAGGGGGAGTTACTTGTGGTATTGTAATTGTGGAGAAAGTAGAAGGGAATTAAAGTGGACGAAAAGACAAACCTTGCCTTCGGTGGGAACCGACCCCACGACCTTCGGATGTCGCGTCCGATGCTCTACCAACTGAGCTACGAAGGCGGTCGTCCCACCGGCCACTTTATTGTGTATTTATGTACGTATTATCCTGGGAGTGTTAAGCAGTGCCACTCGTGGCCAAGGCGGCGTGTGTGGAACACACTTTCTTGCCAGAGGCGTCACGTAGATCGTGAACTTAGATGAGATGGCTGCTGCCCAATAAGCCCTCGCATGCTACCTAAGGCACGAAAGCTGCCGCAACAACGAGGCCCAAGCTATATATATGTATATATATATATATATATATATATATATATATATATATATATATATATATATATATATATATATATATATATATGTATATATATATATATATATAGAGAGAGAGAGAGAGAGAGAGAGAGATTTTCTACTTCAGAGACAATAGTAAGCTATCATTCATTATCTGAGAACGTTTGCCAAATGCTCCCCACCGCATATCTTATCCTCCTAATTATCTCAGCCTCATGGTTCGGATCAGGGGTCACTACCTGGCCTAAGTAGGCATATTCACTTACCACTTCCAGTGCCTCGCCAGCTCTCACAAACCGCTGTGCTCGCCCAATTGGGCGAGCACAGCGGTTTTTTAACACAGCGGTTGTTTATTAACAGCGGTGCTCTCTAAGCTTGGCGAAATTCCATGGGCGACCACCAAAAAGATGGGCAGGCTTCGCTGGTATGCGCCACAGAAAGCGGGTATGTGCCCAGCAGTTGCTAATATCCCTAAACTAAAGTAATGTTCAATAGCCTTAAGGCTATTGAACATTACTTTAGTTTAGGGCATATTAATTTTCAGGCCCGCCATCCTACTTTGCCTGTTTAGGTCATTAAGGGACAAGAAGAGAGCGGTGTGGGTTGGGGAACAAATGTGTGTTAGGGACATATTAATAGAAATTAAGAAGAAATGGGCGTGGGCTGGCCATGTAATGCGAAGACAAGACAACCGTTGGTCATTAAGGGTAACAGAGTGGATTCCTAGAGAAGGCAAGCGTGACAGGGGGCGGCAGAAGATTAGGTGGGCAGACAAGATAACGAAGTTTCCGGGGATAAAATGAACACAATTAGCACAGGATAGGGATAATTGAAGATATATGGGAGAGGCCTGTGCCCTGCAGTGGGCGTAGACACGGTGTGATTATGATTATGGTGATGATGATGATCTATGTAACGCACCGATCCTATTCCAGTAATCACAAGTTGGAAGAACTTACCCTAGATTGTCCCGTCTGTAAAATAAAGAAGCTTCCATCGGCGACTTTTCCATAGCGTTTTTCCCAGTCCTTAATATCGGACACAGTAGCGCTGTAGTTCCGGTTACCTTACGCCTTTGACATTATGTCCATGTTCGCAATGGGCAAGTACATAAGGCGTTCAGTGGGAATGTCCGCCACAGACCAACCGCCTTCGTAGAAGTGTAGTGGTGCATCAATGTGTGTACCACCGTGTGTTGCTTCCGCGATGTTGTCAACTTGGTTCCTGTTGAAGTAACGAATCAGTAAAATGCATGCTTAAAATTCACAAGGTACAACTATATCTGCCATGTTCACTACAACATCGAATTAGTGTAATTTCATTACGTACGCTACCTTCTAAAGGCTCATTTAAGCCAGCCTCTTGAAGTAGCCGTGGAGAAGGAATTATTATTGACTGCCCTTACCAGTAAATTGAAAATTTGTTTTCAGATGCCGCTAGATACAGCCTGCCTTTCATTCACTAAATTACACCACCAGGAACACCGAAAACATAGCACGAGGCATAAATAGGATAGGCTGACGTCATAAGCACTGAAACGTCCTCAGTATAGCGCATTGTTTATTAACAGCGGTGCTCTCTAAGTTTGGCGAAATTCCATGGGCGACCACCAAAGAGATCGGGAGGCTTCGCGGGTATGCACCACAGAAAGTGGGTATGTGCCCAGCAGCTGCTAACACAGCATAGCCGTGCGTAGTGCGCTTTCCGCGTGGGCAACAATCGAGGCAGAAGAGTCAGCTCTGCGCATCACAATACCATACGTATCCGGAGACAGTGATCAGCTTGCCAGAATTATCAGAAAGGCTGGCGTCAAAGTGTCTCAGAAACCCATGTCCGCACTCGTCTATTTACTGCCACGGCCGAAAGAGGGACCTGCAAGATAGAAGTACCAGGGCCCCGTATAGTACTGCTAACAAGGCTGTTGCTGGTGCTTTTAACAAGGTCTCCTGTTGCGAGCGCCCAGCGAGCTACGTAGGCAAAGGCGAAAACTGCCAGGACAGAATGTGCCAGCACAGGAACGAAATGCGAAGAGTGGAAACACAACACAGCGCGGTGGGAGCACTGTGAGAAGAACGATCACATAATCGACTTCGACGATGATACATTTGTAGACACTGAAATGAGTCTGGGAAGGATGCTTTTGCTCGAATCGTGGCACGTTCAGAGCGCACCTGGAAACATCCACCGGTCACTTGGAACAATGCCCCCGGTATATGCTAACGCCATTCGTGACTCGAGGGAAAGGAGGGGCCGTGCTGGGAAATCCAGGATCGACGCTGCCATAGCGAACCAGGCAGGCAACGGGAGAGGAGAATTTTCGGGAGGAGATTTGGATCTCTGGCCAGGGAAGGAGAGGAGGGGAAAGGGGCAGTGAGCCAATGGGTTCCCAACATTTATAAATAATTAATTTGTGTATATAAACAAAGCTCCTCTTCAGGATTACCGTATTACGTACAAAGTGGGGGCTCCAGAGGTAATAGAAACGCGAACAGCAAGGTTTTCAAGCGCTAGAGCGAATGGAAAGAGAATGATACGGTATTGCGTAAAAATTTAAAGCGATCTGTGACGTCATATACTTCGCATCTCATCAATAAATATAGCAAAAGAAAGCGCAATGGTATCTAAATATTTATCAGCGTAAGGAGAAGAATTTTCTGTAATGCAGAAAGAGAGAGAGAGAGAAAAGAGGAGAAAGGCAGGGAGCAAAAAAAAACCGTGAAACGGGCACAGTCTGCCGGCACCACTAATGGCTCAAGCGTTAATTTTTTCACTTATGCTCCTACGTTAAAACTGGCTTACCGATACCCTAGCGAGTGGTTCCTACCGTAGCGTGCAGAGTGTAGTACATGCGTGATCAGTCATCAACGAGCATGAGCTCGTACACATAACTTGCTTCAACGTTTCCTCAAGCAAATTTTAAATTATATTATCGTTCGAACTACCCTTACTCAGTTGTTTTTCTTATATCCTAAACGAAAGGTACCCTGACATATGCATTTTTAAAGAACGCTCTAATATTTCCCAACGAGAGATACAACATTTACAAAAGTATCGACTACTAGAAAAAATTACCTTCGACCCTCTCTATTTTTTGCGGCAGTCTTGGGAAAAGCAAATAAAAGGAACCAATTAATTTATTGGAGCATGCTCAGAACAGCAGTACTTTCACAGCATGCCTCTTACACATCCATACGACCTCTCACGCACACAGAAAAGTGACGTGAGACAGAGAGCGTGCGAATGGTTTTACGAAGCACCGCAAGCCAACGCGATGACGGGCGCACGTGAGCAAATGTGTGCTGAACGCTGTCGGAAACATACCAGAACAATTCCTAACCGCATTGTCGTCAAGGTGTCCTGTAGCCGTTTCTGGAAACTGAACAAAAAGCCTGAAAAATTCTGTATTGTTAAATGCTTATCGTACGTCCTACTCAGGCCCGTATCCAGGGGTTTGCGAAAAAGAAAGGGGGGGGGGGGGGGGGGAGAGAAGGCGGAGGGGCACCGTGGCTACTACGGCGACGATCGGCGATTTTTACCGAGGATAATTTCTCACAAGTAGTTGTATTCCTCACACTATAGTCAAGGCTTTCAGCAAGTACCCCCGCCTCTGCGAGAAAATTTTCCTGGCTACGGGCCTTGTCCTAGCCTATCCTAGCTTGGCCTGCCCCCCAAGAACTGCAGAAAAGTATTTCGCGCCTAACACTGCTGTTTTGTCCGACACGAAGCGTAACCACCTATCGTTTATCGCGGGTGTTTTATAGGAGGAACCATTCAGCATGGCTACTTGCGTTGCGAAAGACTTTTATAGATTCTGCAAAAAGCAGGCAAGCACATTGACACTGGCGTTTGAAAACAAGCAATACAATACCGTGGTTTTTCTGCATCCTATCACGGCATGAGGCTTATTAGAATCAGCAGAAGAAAAGTTCTAGTAAAAGGCACCAGGTCGGTACATTGAAAGTACAGAGCGTAAATGTGGCCCGATCCGTCGTGACGTCCTTTGCATCCCAAGGATAGCCACCAGCATCTATAAAATCGTGGGAAATAAACAAGGCATTCTGTCGTGAAAGTGACAGAATACTTTTTTTAAACAGACCCGTGATTTATATTGCGATCACTCCTGTTTACTTGTTGCACCTCTATGCGAAGGAAAGTTCCATGTTTTCCTTTCCATCACGCGGATGGTCTCGGGCAAAGAAGCCATCCGTCTGCACAAGCAGGAAAAGCTGCGTTGCTATGCGCTGTTTAGCAGTTTGCTATGTATAATGTATCATGTATCATGGTCCAGGTGTGTAGTGTATAACAGCATATACGTGAGCACAATCATCCTGCTTAATTCGGCGTCTCTCATAATCATAGCTGATTTTGGGACGTAAAAGACCATAAATCAACCAATCCTGCTTAATTCATTTGTATAGTTATAAACAACAATGTATAGTTATAACAACAATGTATAGTTATACAATGTATAGTTATATATACAACAATGTATAGTTATAAACAACAATGTAGCTTTGAGGAGGTGCTGTTTCCAGCAGGTGGTAACTCACGGTCACCTGCTCGGTAGGATGTCATCAGAGGTCGACGAAACCAAAGGAGCAATCACCGCACCTCCACTAATGTGAATCATGACGGGTACCGAAGCACTGGGTATCGTACCGGTATGTCACCGAACGTCACCCATGCGTTGCCACTGCGAAGGTGAAATGAGTGACGTAAAGTGTACATATATACAAATATATTTATTTTGTTCCTCTTTAATGCTGTTGCATTTTAATCCTCTTGCTACAATTCGCATATCCTCCTGAGTTCTGGATTCGCATACGCACATCTCTCTCGACTATAGCAACGGTTTTCTATATACCGTAACAGCGAGAGTCGACAGCAAAGCTAGGTCCTAAGGTGCTGCGGTGTTTCCCACAGGAAACCTCAGCCGCTGCTAATGGGCTTACTTTACCGTGGCCACGACGACGGCGTTAGACGCCGACATCCCGAGTGCATTAGCAGAAACTCGTTGGAATCGTTTCTGCCCCGACAACCCTACATATACACTGTCTGGGTGCACTGCCTTCAGGATCGGTGCACACATTCACACACACACCGTCTGACTGCGCTGCCTTCAGGATGGGCACACCGTGACGGACGGACGCACAATGGACAAGCCTCGACTCCAAGGTGCTTCACCCTTAAAAAAAAGTGACCTTGGCATCTGGTTTCTTACCACGTCTTCACAATGTCCATGTAAAGTAGTGGACGAACAGGACAGACCGTATGAAACACAAGCTAACAAGACATTCGCAATTTCTTGTGTTCTCTACTTCGTCCTGCTCGGTGCGCTGTTCCACACGCACGTTATGGTGACCGGTCACCAACTCCCCGAAAGCCGACCTTGCTTTATTTAGGAACGTAAACCTATTAAGGAGACGGATTTTGTTGCATCTATTTGAGTACAGAATTCCGTCCAACGATCTTTGTTCATTTCTTTCTTCGCTAAAAGCTATATATCCGTTGCTTGGAGCTAGTTTGTTATTTGGTCGCCGTCATGTCCCGCACAAAGTCCAAATTGATAACCCCCTGCGCATCGTACCTTCTACCCGCGGGTAAAAGCCCGCGAGCGGGGCGGGCGAACGCGGCTGAAGCAGAGATCAACCAAGCCCCGGCCCATCGGGACGGAGATTTTTTAATAATAAAAAATCTCCGTCGCTCGGAGGACGCGTGCGATAACATCACCCCGCTCGGGAGTCCTGCGTCGAAGCGGTGAGGAAACGCCCCTCCCGTCTTTAAAGAGCTTGAAAATTACTGCACATCGACGAAGTGAATGCTGATTATGGGACGAAGCACAATGCATCGGATCGTGTATTATCAGTGAAATGACTGTTAAAAAATTATGATGTTTATTGTTCTTGTTTATAAAGCCTTGGATTCCTGTTACCCTTTAGTATGACGGCTCGGTGGCCGGTAAAGAGGAGGTCGAGCGGTTCTTCGTCAAGGAGTTGCAGAGGAAAGTAGGACGACCCGCTGTTGGTTGTGGCGTGTTTCCTCTGGGAAAGGAGTTACAGGTTATATACGTATTGCCGTATTTCAGCAGAAAGAGCGTTTCCATAGAGCGCGCCGTTCGCTCTCTCTCACGACAGCGGACCACACTGTCTGGGCGCACTGGCTCCAGAATCGGCCCACACCTGCGCTTCGATTGTAGACTACGGCGGACGGACGGACATTGTGAGGCCTTAGGGTGCTTCGCCCCTAGAAAGTGCGAAAGGAGGGGGGGGGAAGGGGTTTGTTGCTTGTTCGAGCAGAAACTGTGGACTTAGCGCGGTCGCCATCGCTGGCGCGCCTGCTATCTTGGCAGCCATTAGACGCTGCGCACTGCGCAGCAGCGCCTTGGCCTGTTTCGTTCCAGGATGATTGATTGTGGTTTTGGTTAGGAAAGGACGCTAATTTCTGCAGCCCATGTAGGGAGCACGGCTAAGCGTCCGTGGGGGTGGGGGAAAGGGAGTGAAAGAGATAGAGAGGAGAGAAAGGCCGTAGTGGAGGGCTCCGGAAATTTAGACCACCTGGGGTTCTTTAACGTGCACTGACAACGCACAGCACACGGGCCTCTGGCATTTTCGCCTCCTCGCATGTGTGTCGCCGCAATGCCGGTAATGCCCTCGCCACATAGCGCTCACGTGAATGCGTCTGCGAGTGCCGAAAGGAACGCGCTCGCTTTATGCCGCTGTGCTGGGCCAAGTTTCTCGATGGTGCAAAGCGCACGCTGCTTGACGCGGTCGTGCGGTGTGAAGCCTGTGCCGGAAGGCACCAAAACAACATGACTTAGCTCGGAGCTCTGCTGGGCCATTGTGCTGGGCATCACATGGTACTTTAAGCACCTCCATGTTTGCTTAATAAGCACGCACGGTCACTAAAGTTCAGATTGCCCATAAGCCTGCTAGTCTTACTTCGTATGTTATATGCGTTGCTATCGTATTCGCTGCTTCGTCCTTCCGGCGAAACTGTGATTTTTTCCCCTTTTCACTCTAAATGTCCCTTCCTTATTTCTTCTGTTCGCCGGTTATTTGTTCGACATGTATTGCCCTTTAGCGCTTCAGAGAGTGACCCCCACCCGTCCTGCACAAACTCCCTGCTACCCTAAAGCTGCCATCGTCCATTCACTCGCATTATCAGCATGTTTATCCTTAAACCAATACTAATCCACCACTTCTTCATTACAGTTCACAGACCATCCCCTGAAACATTCTGTTATAAACATCCAACTGAATGTATATAGCGTTATGTTCTATATTAACGACCGACCAGACGTATTTTCTACTAAAATTCGTTTTTACGTTGGGCATTGCATCCCGTATTATGTAACCAATGCACGAGGTTATTATAATGCGCTCAATGACTCGTTCTCAAGTTCTTATAGGTGGTGTCACAATTTGCAGATTAACATTACCTTACAAAAGACAGTTGCCATATGCTTTAGTTGTCAAACTCCGTGAGAGTCTCGTTATCCCTTTAGCAACAATATAGGGCAGAGTGTTTCGGAGTATAAGTACATTGGCCTCCTTTTCAGCACAGACCTATCTTGGTCTAGTAACGTTCATATAACTCGCAATAAAGATGTGAAAATCTTCATTATCTTCTCGGGCCGATGGGCTCTTATCTGCAGCACGCACGTTGGAGGCAGGGCTAGGAGGACACACGCGCATTGCCCATGCGCGTGACGAGCGGCAGCGTCAAAAGGCCACAGGGGGCGTGAAAGTGGCCGGCCGATAACAAGGGAGGTGCGACGAGCCCGGGGGCTTTTTTGGTGGGCGGCAGGACGATGGGATGGAGTGACGGTCGCTCTAGGCGCTATGGTTTCCTCCGTGAGTGCGGCAGAGCAGAGGCCACGCCGGTTTGGGGCGTCCGCTAAGGCGAGTCGTTGGCTCGTCCTCCACTGCGAGTTGTGCGTGAGTTTGCTTTCGAGCCGGTATGTTTTACACCTACTTTCATGCCGTTAAGTTTTGCGCCGTAGGTTCCATTGGACCGCCAGTCTGCGGGAGTTGTTCGTTCTGGCCTTGTGGCCCTCCTGTATACGTTAGTGCCGTGTTGTGCCGGGCTGGAAGGTCGTTGTGATTCTTTTGGAGTCTTGAATTAAAAGCGGTTCTTGTTCCCAGCGTTGCTGGCTCGTGTCATGCGAATTGCGGCTCGCTGACCCCCCCTGAGCGGAGACGGGGCCCACAATCTTAATCGGTTCTTACGTGATGCCCTAAAAAAACAAAATTGCTAACGTGTAAAGGCATCGTAGGACTGATCCTTTTAGTATTGTGCTTCCGTTTGGTACCCTTTCAAGACTGGTGGTATAAAACGCGTAGAATTACTTCAGAAGAAAATTGGCGAAGCTCGCACTACTATTGCAAATCTAGCGAACCAGCGAAGCTGATGGCCACTTGGCTTGCCATGTCTGGTCTCCTGCACAACCGCATTTCCTCGTGATCCGAGGCTTCGGACAAAGCCTCGCGAAGCACTGCGAGGCCGAGCGAACGTATCTGAAATGTTCCCACCGAGCTCACCGTAAAGGCGTTTGTGTCCAACCAGAGACCGTGGCAGACTCGGCACGCGTAGCCTCGGCTCTACGTAGTCCTACGCCTTTGCTATACTATGATGATGATGATCGTGGTTCGGTTAGGAAAGGACGCTCATTTCTGCAGCCCATGTAGGGAGCACGGCTAAGCATCCGTGGGATGGGGGAAAGGGAATGAAAGAGATAGAGAGGAGAGAGAGGCCGTAGTGGTGGGCTCCGGAACTTCAGACCACCTGGGGTTCTTTAAAGGGACCCTGAAACGGTTTTGACCATTTTGTGCAAACATGGTGATCCGGTAGAGCGAGTCATTAGGATCATTAGAGGACAGATTTCAGCGCTCTGCGTAAAGTGCGTAATTTACAATAAGGTTTTGAACACGCGCATCGCAAAAGGTCGCAGCGGCTCGCCAAAAGGCGTTTTCAAACGCCC
Organism: Hyalomma asiaticum; assembly: GCA_013339685.2. NCBI lineage: Eukaryota > Metazoa > Arthropoda > Arachnida > Ixodida > Ixodidae > Hyalomma > Hyalomma asiaticum. The sequence goes on along the minus strand of JABSTT010003688.1, from coordinate 15,897 downwards.
CCGGCATCGAACGATGGATGGGGAGGCCGCTGATTGGCCCCTAACCAGTGACGTGCACGAAATTTTCCCAACCTAACTGCGCACAACGTGCTCCTACAACGTGCTCCTTCGTTTCAGCCAACGGTATCGTTGCGGCATCTGGCGGCGTGCACACGAGTCGCCGGTGCTCTATTACAGAGGCTAGCACTGCCGAGGCGGGCGACCTCAGTAGGACACCGCGGCGTTATGACGCTGCGGAGCGCTCAGCAGAGCGGCTGACGCGGGAGGCGCAGTCGTCGCTAGCGTGCACTCCACAGCTGATCGAGTTGAGGAGGAACAGCAGTGCTAAGGAGGAAGGCGATAGAAATAAGCCCATAGCTGCCTTAGCGCACGGTGTTTCGCTTTATTTATGGTGTGAATGATTTCACAATTGTGTAGCCTAATCAGTGACGCAATGTCAAAAAAAAAACTTTTCAGGGACCCTTTAACGTGCCCTGACAACGCACAGTACATGGGCCTCTGGCATTTTATACAATGTGCATGCCGGTGCTATTCCAGGAGCTCCTTGGGTGCCACGAGAGGACGCATGCTCTCGTGGCGCGAAGCTCTGCACAAACGCATTAGCTTTGCGAGACGCTGTGCACCGGACAAAGCAACTTACACTCTGTTTCTCCTCTTCCGCTTACACGTGCAACACGTGCGCCGACCAGCCGCAGTTTCGCCAGTGTAGCAGTGGACTGAGGTCATGAGTGCAAGAGAAGAAAGAAGAGGGCGTGCGAACGCCGCACATTGGGCATTGCATACAAGAAGTGTCCGCGCACTCGTGACGTACAGTACTAACGAGCATGATAATTTCTTGCTGATCAACGACCCGTCAGCTTTAATAGCTTCTCTGTAAAAACTCGCGCTCAGTGCGGCGGCTTATTTCGTCGCTGCAGAAACGCCCGTTTCTCCCTACTACACAGATTTTATCACCATCTTTATACGTTCACTGTACCGAATTCGAACCACAGACAGCCTTCTTTTCACGCCCTGGCCTTCGACATAAAAGGGATAAGTTATCGTTCAGCTCACTATGCTAACTCCTTCGTTGCTCGAACAGTGTTCTTAATAACAACCTTATTGATTGATATCTAGCGTTTTTCGTCCCAAAACCGCGATATGTAGGCGAAAGACGCCATAGGGGAGGCCTACGGAAATTTCGACCGCCTGGGGTTCTTTAACGTGTACTGACGTGGCACAGCACATGTGCCTCAACATTTCGCCTGCATCGAAATGCAGCCGCCGCAGCCGGGATTCGATCCCGCGACCCTCGGATCAGCAGCCGAGTGCCATAGCCACTAGACTACAGTGCCGGGGCGAATCGAATAACCAACCATCTCGCATATAGCTGCAGAAACCGACTTACCAACCTTTGAGGAACTCTCCCGCGACATTTATATGAGGTTATGCATCATCATTTAAAACATGTTCTTCATTGTACAATATACTGGCTCTGATTATTTGTTCGACCTATTTGCATGCACATTGTATTGTTGTTTGCGTCTTACTCGATTCTTATGTCGCAAACCTGCATATCTTCTGCGCGATACATCTATTTGCATCTTTGACTTGTATATTATGTCCATTTAGCGCCACGAGTTCACGTTTCCCACTGTAAATTCTGCTTATATTTTTTCACTTGTTTATCGAATTTTGTACCTTGTTTATTTGTGTATTTTCAGAGCTTTTGCATATCTGCTTAAATTTTTTTTTTTTTTCAATTTGTTCAACACCGCGCAAGTACTATACATTCTTTCATGTATCCGTATCCCCTGTGGGTGTCTTCTGGGGGTATTGTAAAATAAAAGTGAAATAAGCGTGCACACGACTTTCGGATACATCACACCAGCGGTTATTATGGCGAAATCCTTATGTTCATACGAGGGCTACGGACGAGTTGGTAGAAATACGTGCACGAACTTCAGAACAGTGCTAAAAGCATGGAGAAAAGTAGAGCTAAAAGATGTGCCATTGTAGCCGTCATTCAAGGGAAGCGGCAAAGAATACGTCACAGCATTGACGGCCACATCACATGAGTTTATGATAATGACACCACGTGAACACACGGGTGCAAGTGGATTATGGTGTCCTGTTAACGTCAATCTGTTAACGTCAATCTCGACGTCAAACATAATCAGCCCTGCGTGTCCCTTTCAGCTTCTTATACTAGCAAGTATAATTACTAAGCAGATTGCCTTACCATTGAACTTCTTCGTTTTGAGTTATTTGTATATCGAGGTAAAAGGTCGCATCGGCTGACCAGTATAATGTTTCATTGGTGAAATTCTCTGCCAAATCGACGATCTTTGCCCTGCGCAGTATCTCAAACGCCTCAGACAGACGTTTCTCTTTGCTGAGAAGGTTTCCTGCCGTATACTTCTTTCAGCCCAGCCAGCACCACAGAAGCCAAGAAAAGAAGGTACCAGCCAAAGAAAGTCATCTGCAACAGACAGACGCCGCACACTGCTTGACATCAACATATGCCTCCCCCAACCCACACCCCCTCAATGACCCAATTCGCAAGAAAATTTTCAAGTGAGGAAATTTTCAAGTGAGTGAGTGAGCGCACCGGGAGGCGCGCGCCGAGAGCGAGCGCGAGCATCCCGGCGCGCGAGCTCTCTCACTCTTCCATCTTCTGTCTTGTGAGAGAGAGAGAGAGCGAAATGCGCGCGTTGATTAGGGAAACGCTCTTTCTTCGATGAACGCTCTACCAGCTCGCAAAGAAGGAGAACGCGCCCTCACCCGCGGGAGACAACGTTGGCGCAGGCAGCGTCTTCTAGCGAGTTTCTTGATTGAAAAACACCGACTGCTTGCGCTGGAGAACCGTTCACCGGCCACCCATATATATATATATATATATATATATATATATATATATATATATATATATATATATATATATATAGCTCTCGAGCGCGAGCCTCCCGGCGGCGCGAGGTGGCTACATACATACTACTACTACTACTACAGAGGAGGGAACGACCCACACCATAAGGAGCTTCGCCTCTAAAAATTGGCAGATCCCATGTGCAGTGGGAATCAAGAAAATGCGAAGCACGCATCAGGAACGTAAAATGGATTAGCATTGTTGTCTCGCTATACCGAGTTTGGTACATATGAAGTTAACGAAACGGCCGCAAGAGCATCACGGCTGTGGCATGTAAACCATGCCGCTCATACACGCATGTCATGATTCTAACGTTATGACCTGTCTTTTACATTCGTCATGCAGTCGTGTTGTGCCATAGCAATTTTCGTATGCATCCCATTAACGAAATGAGTGGCATGTAGATCACGCCGCTCATGCATGTCACGATTTTCATGTTATGACCTGCCATTTATGATCGTCATGCAGTCATATTGTGCCAAACCAATTTCCGTATACATCGCATTAACAAAACGGCAGTATAGCGCCAGGACCGTGGCATGTAAATCATGCCGCTCATGACATGCATGTAATGATTTTCATGTTATGACCTGTCATTTATGATAGTCATGCAGTCGTGTTGTGCCATAGCAATTTTCGTATATATCCCATTAACGAAACGGCCGCAAGAGCGCCAAGACTGTGGCATGTAAACCATGCTGCTTATGACACGCATGTCATGATTCTAATGTAATGACCCGTCATTTACGTTCGTCATGCAGTCCTGTTGTGCCATAGCAATTTTCGTATAAATCCCAGGAACGAAAAGCGTGGCATGTAAATCATGCCACCCATACATGCATGTCATGCTTTTCAACTTATAGCCTGTCATTTATGTTGGTCTTGCAGTCATGTTGTGGCATACCAATTTTCATATACATACCATTAACGAAACGGCCAGGAGAGCACTAAGACCGTGGCATGTAAATCATGCCGCTCATGACATGCATATCGTGATTCTTATGTTATGACCTGTCACTTATGTTCGCCATGCAGTCATGTTGTGGCGTACCAATTTTCGCATACATCCCATATGCGAAATGGCCAGGAAAGCACCAAGACCGTGGCATGTAAATCATGCCGCTCATGACATGCATGTCATGACTTTCATGTTATGACCTGTCACTTATGTTCGCCATGCAGTCATGTTGTGGCGTACCAATTTTCCTAAACATCCCATTAGCGAAACGGCCAGGAGAGCACGAAATCGTAAGCGGATAGATAGATAGATAGATAGATAGATAGATAGATAGATAGATAGATAGATAGATAGATAGATAGATAGATAGATAGATAGATAGATAGATAGATAGATAGATACGCTCAAAGTCGCCGAAGTTCGCTAAGAAATGCTTCGCATTTAAAAACACAGACGAATAACAAGCGCCAGCGCGTCGTGGTACGGGACAGTCATACGGTAACGCTCAGCAAACTGCGACTCGGCATCCGCGCAAGAGAACTGAGGGAACATCGCAGGTGATACGGGCGACAGCACCCCTGGCGGGCGCCGGAGCAGGCGACTCTCGAGGGGCCAGGGCAGCGCGGCGCAGGGATACGGCAGTGAGCACAGTGCCCAATTCCAGAACACTGTAGGTAGAAGTGTTGAAATCTGAGTCAGTTGGTAGATGACGTTAAAGTAGAAACCAGCCAAACGGTGACGGAGAGAAAAGTGACACACAGCTGCTCTTTGTGTCACTTCTCTCCTCTGGCAGTCGTCCTTTGGCTTGTTTCTACTTTTAACAACAGGTTGTAGGGGTTCGAGTCGTCTTGCCGGCAAAGATTAAGCCGCAGCCGATAAACTTAAAAAAAACGTTGAATAGAACGAACTCAGACCTAGATGTTAACGAACTCGGGACACTAAACGAATATTCGCCGGCACCTTCACTTGCACCTAACCCTGATCGTGCCGGACGCACACAAACTGCGCACTTGAACACTTGCCCAGCCCCGCACGCCTGGCGCACGCAGCTCGCGCACGCTCTTCACGCCTGTCCACCATCGACTATACCGGCAGTCCTGGCCGCATGTTTTGAATCCGTAGGCGCTGGCGTACTTGGCAACCGAAGTTGCGCGCTATTAGCTGCGCCCCGGCGAGAAACCACGTCAACTTCCGCTTCGAAACAGCCACCATGCGCTCTCGTTCTCAGGGCTCTGGCAGCGCCGCGCCGTGCAAGCCAGCGTGCAAGCGGCCACAGCAACAGGTCACGTCGTGTTTTTGGTGGATGTTTGCACGGCCTTCAGGGTTCTGACTGCCGTAGTCTGTGGCCTCTGTGGCCGTGGTTTACCTGTGTCGCTGGGGGCCATTTAACATAGGTCGCCCCTTCGCGGTGCGCCGCCGGTGCTCTTGCTGTTTTGCTCGTAATACTACTGCCAGAGCCAGGAGCGTCAGCGACTTGCGAGCCCGCCGCTGACACTATGGCGGTTCTGTGATAAATGCTCATCGTTTTACTGAGCACGAAAAAGTATTCTCATACTACAAAATTGCATTGGTGTCAGTGGCTGGCGCTTACACAGCACTGGCAAGAAAAATTGTCCAGGAATATAAGTATAGTGCCGTTATGCGAGCCACGTCATAAATGTTTTCTGGCACATCATCAAGACGTTTGGCATTCTGCCAGCTTGTAATGAATGCAATACTGAATCGAAATTCGCTCAGCTGACCTCACTTAAAGAACTTTGTAGCTCTGTAATATTAACGTTGTACTGGTGTCGCTTTGTCCATGACATCGCACACAATCGCAGCTCATCTTCACAGAGTTTTGACCGCGACCACACCCTCTGTTTGTTAGAAGGACTGTGAACTTTCTTTCTAGACCCTCAGGTGCCACCTCAGGCAGTGGCGTATCCAGAAATTTTTTTCGGTGGGGGGCTCGGAATTTTCGATGGGCAGGAGGGAGGGAGTCGGAGCCTCTCTCTCTCTCTCTCTCTCTCTCTCTCTCTCTCTCTATATATATATATATATATATATATATATATATATATATATATATATATATATATATATATACTTTCGGAACGAAAATATGCACGTCACGCATTTGCGCGGACAGCATCTGCGGCCTACTTCAGCCTTCAGTTGTCATGTCAATTGAGCGCCGAAATAACGATACTCTCGCACATTCAAAACTTTCACAGACGGCAATGTATCGGCGAAATCTTATAGAAAGACATTTATTTCCCCACCACTGCGAAGATTCGTCAATTGCGCACGCACGCTACTATCTTGATAATTTCAAAATAAGGTATAATGATCGATGTAAACATAAGCACAAAATGCTGTAACAATTCGTCATAGAAGGTGCAGTCGCGAACAGCGAAAAGCATACCTGAGGTAGGTAAGCTGGAAATGACGCTATGAAAAACACATTTTTTAAAACTTTTTATGAATTGATCGTGGCGTTGTCTGATAAACACCGGAAGACTCTCTGCAACTTAACGTGTTAGTAGACATACAGGACGGCATTTTAGTATATATTTCGTATTTAAGGTTTCCTCACCCAAACTTACCCGTTCGCTACATTATACAGGCGCTGCTTTCACCAAATTATCGATACATTTGCAGGAAGAACAGAGATTCGCCTACGATTGTGATTCTAAGCAGCCCCAGATCTATCTGTCCTGAACATATTACCACTTCTTTTTCAAAAGAATTAAGTATATTGCGTTACAGAAAAATGCCGTCCTCATTAACATGGTAGGCCTCCAGAAACATGGTTTTGTCTCCACTATAAACTTACAAACACCACCATCCCGACCCTTTCACGAATAATTACTGACACATTTATTAAGCTGAAAAACGTGGTAAAATATCTCTTAATATTGAAAAAACTTTTTATGCTGTTTGCCACTTCACACTTCTAGCCAGATAAATTAAAAATCCACGGTGCTTTTCTCTTAACGCCAGTTTAATCCTACAGTTAATTCGAGGCATGCGGAATGCAAGTTACGATGGATAAATCTAATTTGGAACTCAATGAAGTGAACTCCAGAATGTTGAGATGTCCCTACTTCGCGCAAAGGGGGCCGCTGTTATACGCCGCAACACTTCACAAGTACCACGACTACGCTAAAGCTCCGTTCGAAGTGCAACGCTCACCCCCTTTGGTCACACACCTCGCACCTTTGGACACACCTTTTGACACACTCGTCAATGAACGGCCGATACAATGGGTAAAACAGCTCATAAACTAACGGCGCAATGTCTTAAGTACGCTTGCTGCTGCCAACGAAAACAACGCTTATCTGGGTGGGCTCCATCGGTACATAGGTCTCGTCGCCGGCTTGTGGACTGGTGCCTTGTTAGAAACTCGGATGTCGACATCAAAGTAGCTGTAGCTCACGGATTCTCCCCGATCACTGCTGCTCGCATCATGCTCTCGCAAAGACTACATCGTCTCTCCGAGGTTAGAGAGCCGAACGGCCAGGCTCGCAGAAGGGATCGCAAACGAAGCTTACTTCTTCACATGACGGAAGGTCACTGCCTCTCTTCGAGTCTCCAGTCTCCAAAATTCCGCCCTGTCCTTTGTGCCGAGACGAGTGAGTTTTGCTCCCTGACAGCCCCGCCTCACCAGGGCGTCTATCCAGTGGTTGTCTACGGCAACGTCGCCAGTAGAAAACGCAGCACTCCAACCCGCCGTGCGACTATTGTTCGAGACTCGCCTCCACAGAGTAACGCAGTACAAGCTCCTCTCGAAAAATGTAGAAAGCAAAATATAAACACACACAAAACTCGACATTCGGACACGACGTCAGACAGCCTAACCAGCGACGCTTGTGTACAGATTACCGTAACACTCCAGGTGCAAGCAATTTCGCACCGTCTAGGCGCCCTCACGCTGGAAGCACCCGGTGACAAGACGCGCCCGTCCGCAGTCGCTCCTTTGTGGCCGGTCAAGTGTGCGCGTCCGAGAAGCAGTTCTGCTTACTGCATTGCATGGTGGTCGAAACATACCGGGGACGCTCCGTTGACTTTGTTCAAGCACTTATGAGCGCGCTGGGTACGCTTTGGCTTCGGCATTCTGTCTTCTTCAAGGTCGCCGCCTAATGCACGTTCTCATCTGGAGCCGCCGCGCAAACGTCAGCTCTGCTGTCAAAGCGCGGTGTCCGCAAAACTCGCGGCTAACAAAAGCCCCAGCGACTTTGACCGCAGCGCCAGCTGGAAAACAGAATTGCAGAAGGCCAAAAATTCCCGCTACCCGCGTTCCCGTGTCCGCCCCGCCAATGCCCCTCCGGGCGTCACAATGGCACAAGTATTGGTATTAGGTCCAATATTTCCTGTATCAATGACGTTTCCCATAAGCTTTCAACTTCACAAATGTACTCACAAGATGCAGTAACAGCACTGACAAATACTAGATTATCAATTACTACTAGCCGTATCTCACTGGATTTTGCAAACTCAAACGTCATATAGTTTAACCTTACGCGATCGCTTGCCGCACTGAGTTGACATATTACATGCCTAGCGGTCGATTTAGACACATCTAGGTTTTAAAAAAGTTTGTAAACGAAAGCTTTCTTATGGTTCTTACACGCTCGCCTGGCAATATTTTCCCCATGACGTTCATCGGGCTTTGTACGCTTTTTTTTTCTTATTTCGCTGTCGCTTAGGTTGCTTTTGAAAAACATGGGGGCTGATGTAAATAACTTATCTGGATGCCTTAGTAAACGAGGACCAAGAATAGTGAGTTTCCTTCTGCCTAACAGAGAAGTAATATCCCGTTCAGTGAGTTACATGTTACAGACATGCCATATTTTCGTCCCGAATTCCGCTCACCAGGCAAGCAAATAATTGTAGTGCATACAACCCTCAATTGTAACTATTCCGATGGCGAGTAATTGCAGGACTTTCTAGGTGCTTTAACTTAGAATTGAATTAATAGTTGCGCGAAATTTTCGTATTTCATACATCTAAACACTAGTTTCTTCAAAATAAAGCGTCCTGATAAATCTGTTTACTTGAGTGAGCAGAGGCTCGATGTGGGCAAGTTTGTTTTGCATGCTTGAAATGCCTGCCCTTTGTACGTGCTTTTTTTTTCTTTTCCCGCCTTCTCTTGCGCTCTTTTTTCTTCATGGAACTCATTTGCACTTTTGCTTGATATGTGGCCTTCTCTGTTCGATTTGTTCGACCAGATACTGTAGCCGAGAAAGGTATTAGTATAAAGAGATTTCTTCACATTTTATTTTCCCATTGGCCGCTCATGGATTGTCTCAAGTACTGATTGATCGATCAATCGTCTCGGCGACTGTAGTTATTTCGGCTGTTATGTTTACAACGCCGTACATTGTATTCAAGAAATTATATGATTTCAAATTAATTTCTTGGCTTGCGTATAATAATGAGGCATCGTATGACCTCATGTCAGCAACAGCAAGGGACTATTCAAACATTATCACAGAATTGACATATAATCCATACAGGTCATCTTAGGCCCATTACAATGCCACTGTATTGTCAGAGGATATAAGGTATCATGTAAGTACAAATCAGTTGAAGAAAAGAACTTAGCGTTGGAGGTCTCGCTCGTTTATTGGCGCTGCGAAGATGGGCTTCCCCAGAAGACGGACAGCCGCTGCTGTCCTTGAGACATACTGCCGCGAAAGCGACGATACGAATATGGTCACCTGCACCTCTTCTTGAATGAATGTCGCGACTACCGCCTGCTGATAGCGGAGCTGTTAACCGTTGTCCACGTTCGGCGATGAGCCGCAGCGCACTCTTTTTGTCGACTTGGTATTCCGCAGTTTGCTCTCTTGTGTATAATAGTGCAAAGCAGTGCTGTCCATTCGGAAGGTTGGCTGAAATTTCCTCTCTCTGCAGCATCGTCCTCGGAAGGGGACACGCCGTGCGCGCACATTGCGACCATATGTAAGTCGTCAAGAAAAATAACGAAAGCGAAGCTGTATGGGCCACCCATGTAGGGGCACTGCTCAAAAAGGAAAAAAAGAAAGGCTGCAATGTACGCCATATTCCCCACGCGAGCGCATACAACGCACGATAAGCGTCAGCGCCCCACAGAAACAGGAATGAGAGGGGAAGAAGGGTCGGCCGGCACAGGCGAAGGCGTTGGACAGGGAACATCGGCATGCTTTGTGCTTGGTTCGCTAGCTCGACGACCTTAGCCCGCGAACGTTTCGCCCGCAGCAAAACCACGCATGTTTCCGGGTACGCAGACTCGCCATATTCTTCCATCACCGCAGAGAGCTAAGTGTCAACAGATTGCAGAAACGTCTGTCTGCTGCTCCGCAGTGCTGCAAAGACTGCAAGCTACCCTTCGAGGCTGTTATTGTAACATTCTTTGCCGATAAATGACAGGCGCCCCTCGTTTGCCATTATCGTTTCCTACCTACAAACGACAACTCCCCCCCCCCCCCCCCCCCCCCTTAGAGTGACAAGCCAACTTCTTTTGTGCGTTGAAAGAGCCGCGTCCTTCGTTTTCAAGCCCACCACTGAGACGGGGATGCCGATAGCCGCACCTTCCCAGAATGGGCACCTTTGTTCGTATATGTATAGATAGGCAATGGGGCACCGGCTGGAAAAATTTCGGGGGGGGCTTCAGCCCGGTCAGCCCATGCCTGCCTACGCCACTGACCTCAGGTTAGGACTAGTCATTTACCATTTCGATAGAAGGGCCTTCCTCATTCTACAGAAATCCGCATGTAAGCACAGTATCGGCATTCTCCTGCTGCGGCGGAACCGCACTGTGAAAACCTAGTGTGGGCCTAGGCGATTGATTTATTGATTTCAGAGTTTTTGCTTCCCACAACCACGATATGATTATCAGAGATGCCGCAGTGCTGGGCTTCGCAAATTTCGAACCCTTGGGGTCCTTTAACGTGCACTACCATCGCTCAGTACCATCGCTCAGTAGTCAGCCCTTAACATTTCGCCTCCATCGAAAGGCAGCCGCCGCGGCCGGGATTCGATACCACGACCTTCGAATCGGGAACCGAGTGCCATAGCCAATGGGCCACAGTGATCAGGCATGGCCTAAGCGAAGCCAACCCATTCTAAGTTGAGAGAAGTTATACGACCAACCAACTAAGTGTCACAGGCCCGTCCATTCCGTGATGCTGGTTGGCGGCCTTTGTGAGAGTCAGCTAACGACACTCACGCCCTTCAGAATGCAATGCTTAACGAGAACAAATCCAAGCCATTTACAAGGTTCACATTCGCGTTTAGCAAGTGCAGTGCCTACTAAAGTGGTTAAGATGCGTTGCATCATACATCGTGGCCGTCCTTCGAACCATAGCACCGGCAGCAGATTTATTTCGTCTTTCTTTGTTTTCAGCTTTGTTTGTTTCCTTTGTTTGTGGCTTTCTTTCTTTCTTCATTTTCTTCGTTCTTTTGCACAACGTCCAAGTAATTCATATGGTTTACATATGAATTTTGTAAGCATGGTGTGTATATAGCGTAGTGGTTAAGACACTTTGGAGCGTCGCTTCCCGAACCGGTAACAAATTTTCTTTCGTTTTGTCCCTTGCTACAATCACTGAGGCCTTATGTCAACCCCCTCCCCGTTTACCACCCATTTTGACCATCTCAAAGTATTCCGACTAGACGGCGTGTCTTTCACTTGCTCCTTTACGTCAATTCAACCGTTTTCCTCCTGTTGTGCTCTCCTCTCCGCTTTGTCACGTGACCTGTTTTTAACGAACGACCACGGCACAAGGTCCGCATAAACAGCATAAACAGCACGCTCACAATATACAATAAAATTTATATTTTTTTTCCTCGCTCGAAAAGTGTACCGACCCCCTCACCCCAAACTTAATAGGACTCAAGCTGTCGCACTCCGAAAACTACATATGGAAGTGTGCCTTAATCTGAGCACTGCGGATGTAATTTATCTCCGAGGTATCCCTCAAAGACGACTGCCACTCATATCGACGTTGCCCAGTTCTTTATAGACCAAATTGTTCTTCTACATGGTGCTCCTGCGAGCGTTATTACTGACAGGGGAGCAGCTTTCACATCCAAGCTGATTGATGACGTATTCAAGCTGAGCTACACGAGCCATCGCAAGACAACCGCGTATCACCCGCAGACCAACGGCTTGACGGAACGACTGAACAAAACCATCGCCGACATGTTATCAATGTACGTAGATGTCCAGCACAAAACGTGGGATCAGGTGCTACCGTACGTAACATTGCCACTCAGGAAACAACGCGATTTACACCGTTTCGTCTTGTTTACGGACGTGAAGTTCAAACCATGTTAGATGCCATGCTCCCACACGACCTAGACGCTTCACTCACCCCTGACGCTGAGGAGCTTACCCAGTTCGCCGAAGAAGCTCGCCAATTAGCACGCCTGCACATCACGCAGCAGCAAGGCACAGACGCACGGCGCTACAATCTTCGCCATCGACATGTGCAATACCGCCCGGGCGATCACGTTTGGGTGTGGACTCCGGTTCGCCGCAAAGGGTTGTCCGAGAAGCTGCTGAGTCACTACTTCGGACCCTACAAGGTGTTGCGCCGCGTTAGTGACGTCAATTACGAGGTTGTTCCGGATGGCGTTATGTCGCCACATCGTCGAAAGCACCACTCCGAGATTGTGCACGTTGTACGACTGAAGCCTTATTTTACGCGTTAGGATGAGAGAACTTCCGCCTTAGTCATTTTTCATCTTCCGTCCACTTCCTGTTAGTTTTTATTTAAATTTTATTCGGCTGTGCCTGTCAAAACTCTTGTGCATCGGGACGATTCCGTTTTCAAGGGGGGAATAATGCCACCGGGACATGCGCGGCGGGCGCGAGCCAGCATGGACACAAAGAAAGAAAAGGAAGAAGTTGCTTTTGGCTCAGCGCGCGCCCCAGTCGGAGCCATCTTGCTCAGCTAGCAGTTCTTGCCTACCTGACGGTGCGGTCTCTGTTATCACAGTCTCTTGTGTGTCACGTGACAATATGAGGACGCAGCCACGCTAGCCCACATGCTCTGGGAGTGCAGGAAAACGTGCAGCGACTGCGATACTGCCTCGACCAGGTGGGAGGCGACCCCTTTCAGCCAACTCTTGGCCGGCCAACTCAGGGCCGTCCAGCAAGCCCGCGGCGTAGCCGACAGTCGTGGTCTGACGTTTCCGATGTAGGCCGCGCCAAGTGCGCGCAGATGCGTGGCTTTTACAGTACAGCTCAATAAAGTTTTTCGTGCGGCTATCCATTATTGGGTCAATAAAAAAAATTTCACCTCTATTTATCCTGTCGCCAATTCACGATTGTGGCGGGTAATCATTGCCATAGTTACTCCTTTTATCTGAGTAAATGTCCTCGATATCACCGCCAGGCAGGCAGGCAGGCACAGAACTTTATTTTTGTCCTGAGAAACTGCAGTTGGACGTCCCCTTTTAGGGGGATCCTGTAGCAGTTGCGGGCCGCTCCCACGCAGGGACAGGAAGACCGTGGCCCTCCGCCCTCTCGCAGGCTCTCTGGACAGCCCGAAGTTGAACCGAAAGGTCGCCGCTTCTCAGGGCTTCCTCCCAGTCCTCTTCTTTGCTGAACTCTGTGTCACGTAACGCAGGACATTGCCAGAGCATGTGAGCTAGTGAGCAGTAAGCCTCTCCGCAGTTCGGACAATGCGGTTCAACATTGGGCGAGAAGTTACTAAACCTGCCTCGCGAAGGGAAAGACCCCGTTTGGAGCATCCTGAAGGCCGAAGACTGCGGGCGAGTGAGTTTAGGGTCACCGCCATTGGGTGCCCCAATTGCAGAAGAGCGACTACGGTCTCCCGTAAAACTTGGACCAATGTTGTGCCGCGCTGCCTGACGTTGCAAAATGCCCATACCTTACTTCTCATCTCCTTAACACCGCAGAGCAAAGAGAACAAGCGCATGGCCATTAATCAGGTAGATTGCGATATATGGAAGAAACATTTCCTTCGCATATTAGGCTGTGTCCATATTTACACAAAATATTGAATTATTTTTGGTTGTGTGCGCAAAGTAAAATTTACGGTCATGTACGCAAAATTCTAGTGATACGACTGTCAACGAAACCACCTGAGAAATCGAGAGGCTGCAAAAAAAAAAACGACGCAACGAAAAGAAAAGATAAAGCCGCTTACGGTGAACCGTAGTACCATGGAGCAGGCTGATACAAAATGACAAATATACTATAAGATAGGGAACAGCATGCCAGAGACTGCACGCTGAGCGATTGTGTTCGTTCAGATGGGGAAGTGTGACGCTGCACGTACACATACTTTTTTTATGAATCGGAAATATGTAACTCTTAATTAAGAAATTGCCTCAGTTAAAGACAAGCTTGCATACTGATTGTAAAAAACTCGAACTCTGGTCGAGCAGCCGAAGATCAATTAGCGGGACCTCGTGGATGCACTGAGAGAGTGGGGCTCGACACCTGCGATTTCTCCCCTTCAAGATTGCTATAAGACTGCGGCTATATCCCTTTTATTCGAACTGAAACGTAGTTCAAACCATTGTCAGTATTGAGGGACAAAGTCCAAGGTCAAGGTACGGCTTGTATTTAAAATTTCGAACGTTGGAGCACGAGCGTCGCTGAATTGATAAGGTAAACTGATCAGAAAGTTATGTCCTTCGCTAGAAATAAGGCAAATACTCTACTGAAGTACCACGTGGCAAGCCACCGTTTTGTCCTTCGCACTTGACCTACTACAAAAACGCCTCTCACCATACTCGTCGATGAGCGCTGATATGATGCCAGCAAGTGCGCAGTGAGGTGTGCGTCGTAGTACTGCGGCAAAAGCACCTTACATACTGGCATCCAGAGCTTCCAAAACGCTAGCATCCAATAACAGCTGGAAAATGGCATGTGAGCGTTACCTCACAACGCACTTCCCCGAAGTTTTTGATTGTTTGTGTTATTTTCTTCCTCTGAGCGCTCTATTCTCGCGGTGATAGGCGCAGATACAACACGGCTCACCATCAGAGCCTCTTTCACAAGTGCTCAGTTGATTTTTTTCCCTCATAATGACGGAAAAATTAAATAAAAAGAAATCCTGCGGATCCCACGCGCTCTGGCAATGGGCGCATTAGGAAGCACTCAGCGAGGATGTCGCCTGTTGGTGATCATGTGGCATTCAGTGCAGTGTTACAAATAGGATGAACGTGTTTGTGCAAAGTTCATGCATGAGTAGGTGTATGCCTAATGTCCACAGGCTAACCGAAAAATTTTACAGCATCGCGACGACTGAGTTGTAGGTCATATTGACGCAACGTTGGCGCAGGCGTTATAGTGTACGTCACAGACGCCTGGTTCCTCGAGGAGAAATGCACGTTACGAGGCGGGAATGTGCGTATTATGAGAGCCGTTTGATGAGCTCGTCCGCCGCGGTGATGTAGTTGTTTCAGTACTCTGCTGCCACTCAAAAAACGCGGATTCGATCCCGGCCGCGGCGGTCGTATTTTCGATGGAGGCGAAAATGCCAGAGGGCCGTGTACTGCACGTTGTCAGTGCACGTTAAAGAACCCCATGTGGTCTAAATTTCCGGAGCCCTCCACTACGGCTTTCTATATTCGCAAGCTACGACACTTGGTGTGCCTTTGTTGTTTTTAAGTGCGTTCTGGTGATGTGTTAAAAGTCTATTTTACTTGATTAGAGATTTGCATGGGCCGTATAAAATTCAAACACCTGTGGCGCACACACAATTAATATGGGCCGAGCACTACGCGTATGAGCCATACGTGATTGCAGTATCGTTAACCGAGACGTACTATTCTGAGAAATATGGAAGGGAACACAGGAACGCGTGGCAAACAGCTTCAAGATCCACTCTGAGCGATACGCGGATGGCGCTGTGGAAAACCAAGTGGAAAGGAGGGCGCTCTTCCACTAGCTCTTGTCACTCCCACCACGTTGGCATTTCTACAAAGCAGCAACTTACGCCATTTCACTGATAACACGGTATCGCCCGGTATGGTCCGATATCGTCCGATATCATCCGAGCAACATGCACCGATTCGCTTCTTT
>JABSTT010003687.1:0-44516 GCA_013339685.2 Hyalomma asiaticum | reverse complement strand
AAAATTAAATAAAAGAAATCCTGCGGATCCCACGCGCTCTGGCAATGGGCGCATTAGGAAGCACTCAGCGAGGATGTCGCCTGTTGGTGATCATGTGGCATTCAGTGCAGTGTTACAAATAGGATGAACGTGTTTGTGCAAAGTTCATGCATGAGTAGGTGTATGCCTAATGTCCACAGGCTAACCGAAAAATTTTACAGCATCGCGACGACTGAGTTGTAGGTCATATTGACGCAACGTTGGCGCAGGCGTTATAGTGTACGTCACAGACGCCTGGTTCCTCGAGGAGAAATGCACGTTACGAGGCGGGAATGTGCGTATTATGAGAGCCGTTTGATGAGCTCGTCCGCCGCGGTGATGTAGTTGTTTCAGTACTCTGCTGCCACTCAAAAAACGCGGATCGATCCCGGCCGCGGCGGTCGTATTTTCGATGGAGGCGAAAATGCCAGAGGGCCGTGTACTGCACGTTGTCAGTGCACGTTAAAGAACCCCATGTGGTCTAAATTTCCGGAGCCCTCCACTACGGCTTTCTATATTCGCAAGCTACGACACTTGGTGTGCCTTTGTGTTTTTAAGTGCGTTCTGGTGATGTGTTAAAAGTCTATTTTACTTGATTAGAGATTTGCATGGGCCGTATAAAATTCAAACACCTGTGGCGCACACACAATTAATATGGGCCGAGCACTACGCGTATGAGCCATACGTGATTGCAGTATCGTTAACCGAGACGTACTATTCTGAGAAATATGGAAGGGAACACAGGAACGCGTGGCAAACAGCTTCAAGATCCACTCTGAGCGATACGCGGATGGCGCTGTGGAAAACCAGTGGAAAGGAGGGCGCTCTTCCACTAGCTCTTGTCACTCCCACCACGTTGGCATTTCTACAAGCAGCAACTTACGCCATTCACTGATAACACGGTATCGCCCGGTATGGTCCGATATCGTCCGATATCATCCGAGCAACATGCCCGATTCGCTTCTTTTTCTTTCATTCTTTATGACTTCCTAAGACCTTTCGTCGACGAACTGCAGCATTTGTTGTCATATGGGCTTGTTGTCAACAACCAAAAGATTGAGCTGAGACTGAAGGCACTTGTGTGTGATGCTCCAGCACGTTCTTTCATAATGATGTCAAAAGGACACAGTGGCTACAGTGGGTGCCCGAAGTGCACTGTCGAAGGCTCATACGTTGAAGGCAAAGTTGTGTTTCTTGATTCAGACAGCCCTCTGCGCACTGATGAAAGCTTCAGGGAACAGCACGATCCCGACCATCATCGTGGAGCCTCTATTCTCCTTGAGCTACCCATTGATACAGTACGTAACGTTCCTCTGGATTACATGCATGTTGTCCTTCTGGGTGTTGTGAAAAAGCTTGTGATCTTATGGGTATCAGGACCTTTGAATGTTAGACTGGGTCCACAGTCTCGTCTCAAGTTCTCTGAAGAAAGCAGCACCTTGCGTGCACATATTCCACGTGAATTTCCGCGGAAACCACGAGGACTTGTGTGTTCTTTAGAAGTTCCATTAATAATATCTGGGTTTTACGTCCCAAAACCACGATACGATTATGAGAAAGGCCGTAGTGGAGGGCTTCGGAAATTTCGACCATCTGGTGTTCTTTAACGTGCACTGACATCGCACAGTACACAAGCCTCTACCATTTCGCTTCCATTGAAATGCAATCGCCCCGGCAGGGATCGAACCCGCAACCTTCGGGTCAGCAGTGTCATTAGCCACTGATTCACCATAGTGGATAGAAGTTTGTCTTTCGGAATTTAGCCAACTGTATCGTATACTGCAAGCTTTGTTCCATTGTTTTGCCACGAGCCTTGTGTTGTACTGCAACATGCCAAGCTGTGCTTTGGTGAGCATGATCATTTTTTTATTGACATGAACTACCTGCACTTTGATTTTAGCTGTTAATTCTTTAGGGCATTACTTTTAGCTGTTATAGAGCCTTGAAACGTGCAAGCATTTGTGGACGTATGAAAACAGTTGCGTTTATTTGGCAAAGCTCTAGGCAGTTTAGCCTAGAACGTGTGGTACAGCTACGCAGATTAAAAAATTCTCACCTGTCAAACATGCCCAGTCATCTTGACAGGCAAAAGAATATTCATGTTTAAATTCTAGAGTCAGACACAATGAGACCGTAATATTTTATAGTCTCCGCTAAAATAGGAAACGCGGCATTTAATAGAGGCAATAGTTGGGGATCATTGCTCTTAGCATGAGTACTGGTTTTCAAATAACTAAGCATCCAATATAGCTGTGTAATGCCGCCACTGCCTGACCATCAGTCTATAGTTATCCGCACTGGCAACTTTCAAGACCTGGCATAACTCAGCGTGATCTTTAATATAAATTATATTCACTGCTCTGAATTCATTGCAAGTTATAAGGAACTTATTTCACTGAAGAAATGTTGATTAAATAATTGTGTTTGGAGTGACTGTGGCAGACAGGTAATTTTTTAGCTCAGTCAAATTAATTTATTTTAGAGCTTTCCTAGTACGAAATTCTGGGTGTTTTTCCACATTATAGCGGTAGTACTATTTAAATTTTAAATTGATTAGTGTCTTTTCACTTTGTTGAAGCATGTGTTGTTTCTTCAGATGAATTACGCCCTTGTGGAATTCACAGAAACGAAAACTGTGGCAGTTGTTCCGACAATATGGATCTTGCATAACAAGTGCTGGTGGCCAACTCATGTCAGTGCTGAAAGGCTTGTATTCATGGTGAGGAAATCACGCCCTAGGGAGTCGACATGGAAAAAGTTCAAGATTTCAGTAATAGGATTATTCGGTAAGTGCTGCGTTCAGATATGTTGATTTCTTCAGAACAGAATTAGAGCTGAAACTTGACCTAAGTAACACCGTTGCACTATAATTTCTTGTTCAGCTACATACGACCATGCACGCAAAAACCTGGACAAAAGCCAGTATACATCGGACCTGAGTAGTGGCCCTGACAGGGGCCGGAAAAGGCATCGCCGGGCGCCATTGGTGTATACAGACTCCGACGAAAGTGAATCGGAGCATTCTCAGCATGCTTTGAAAAAGCTGCACGCACCGGTGGTACCAGAAGACTTTCCTCAGGGTGAGTTAAATGTTTCCACTACTGCAGTGCAGTGGAAAAATTTACAGCTTCTCTAATTAAACTATAATGATCAGTTTGTTCACATGACTTAAAATTGCTTGTACCGTATAATTGCTTGCTTTTCTGACATCTGTGAATGTGTCTCTAGTTTTGTCCACCTGTGCAAGAGTGCTTTGTAGGGCCACAGTGCCAATCAGGTGGCATGAACCACATTCAGTACCAGTGCAACTGTTGCTACTGTAGTGATTGTACGGTTGGGAAGCACTCTCATCACAGCAAATGGGGTAGGCAGATCAGGAGAAAGTGCCTCAGACAGGCCAGCTCACGTTTTGATAGGAGGACCTATTTTTGTCAAAGGCGCCTTGCCATCCTTGGCTAGTTAGTTGTTAGTTTTAAGGGGGTTAGTGTTGACGTCATTGCCAGTGGTGGCACGTGGCGCAGTTGGTACCCACGTGCACAGTGATATGCACCGCCATAGGCACCGGGCGGCCGTCGTAAGGCGCCACCAGTCCAAGCTCGCCCCGCGCCCGGTGCCTATAGGACATGGGTGCTGTTGGTACCCACAGCGACATGCGCCATCACGTCCACACTAATCCCCTTAAAACTAACACACCAAGGATGACAAGGCACCTTTGACAGATACTATATGTCCTCCTATCGAAACATCAGCCAGCCGTCTGAGGCACTTTCTCCTGTTCGTTCTGCTTGTCCTACTACGTGTTTCCATCTGTCGGCTCCTTTCTTGATTTCGGAATTTCTTATCAGCAAGAGCAAGTTTCATTAAACACGTTGAACGAATGGCGCCATCTACTCGGGAAACTTGAAGATGTGACATTTAAGCAGACACAAATTTTAGACTAATTCTTGGTTATTGCATAACAAGGCCATGTCCCTTTTGTGTACGTGTTGTAATGCATGCAATGTTTTGGTTCTTAGGCCTGGCCTCAGTTGAAGCATCTTCAGACCCCCAAAGAGACCACGACCGATCAGTTACAAGCGAAGCATCTGCTTCATCATCTGGTCCAGCGCACGCTTCAACTCACCAAGCATTCGAAGATGCTGTGAACACAGGTATGTAACACATGCGATGTGCTAATGTACATTTTTCATGCGGGCTTAATTTTTAGTTAAGTAGTAGTTTGAATAGCCTAAAGCTGCATTTTTTTATTTAAAAAAAACCCGAAGGCTCTCATGTCGAGGGTATCACATGGGTAGGGGAGGATGAAGGGGAACGTTAGTTTGCCGTTTGTCAAAGCTAAACTTAGTACACCTTCTTGAAACAAGCCTGGAATGGGAACATTTAAAAAGTGTCTGAAATTTTATTTTAAAATATTGGTACGCACACATTTGTAGTGCAAAGCTACAACGAAATCCTTAGAGAATTCTCTGAACTAAAGCTACCCATAGTCGAATACAACTTAAGAAGTCCAGAGAGGCCCCGCCCAGGCGACAAGCACAGCAGCCGGTCGCCTCCGCGACTGGAGAAGTAGTTCCGCTCATGTACTGGATAATGTCCTCCGAAGGCGGGATCGCTGGCCGTCCGGCTCACGACGTCAGACCGGAGTGTGCGCCCATTGGTGCAGGTTTGTGTGCATCTGCCTTTGAGGAGGAAATGCCGCGTACTTATAAAGATGTATCCGACTGTAGTTTACGAAAAGTTCCTCCTGGTCCGGGGATCGAACTGAGTACCAACACTGATTTGGGGCAGTCACTGTGAATTGGCAGCGTGAAAGAAAATTAACTCACAGCTTCAACCACATATATGCCGAATGTGGGAAAACAGCCCTGAAGAATTTTGCTGCATCTATTTGTAAAACAGAAAGTTCTTGGAATGTAAAGCTCCACTTTCTCAGAAATGCGTATGCATTTCCTTGTAGCTTTGTGCTACAACAGGGTGGACGTGAGTTTATTCTTTAAGAATTAAACCAAATGCTTGCGATTTACAAGTGACAGGATTTGCTGTTTCGGAGGCCACCCATCGCCGTCGCTTGTTGCGTTTTCTGGAAATATAGAAAAGAAATTGCTTGCTGCCTGGAAGTCAGCATGATTTTCTGGTTAATCTTGTTTTTGGTGCTTCGTTTTGGTTTTTCTTGCTACAATGTGAACATCGTCAGCTTGTGCAGGGTTGCCAGGTTTGGCTACTTTTTTTAGGCCAGAGGTGGCATAAACGTCTTGGCTTCAGCTACTGTCTCGCTGCCATGATACGAGCCACCTAATCATATCTGGTGGCTCTGCGGCCGCTGAAGTTGGAAAATGCAGTATGACCCCCCCCCCCCACCATGGGGTTCAGAGCATATGCTACTGTCGCTGCTAACAAAACATTACAAAAAAAGTCGCGAAATGTTTTTGTGGTTTTCTTATCTCATGTAAGACAATAATAAGTTAAGGATGCTGTAGTTTGATTACTTTTAGCTTTTTTTGTAATTAATTTACATGCATGCAATAGTTTTAATAGAGCAATGCCGTTTTGTCGCTCATACTTTTCAGTGTCACAAACATGTGGTTTCTACACGCTGCAGTGTGGCAGAGCCTGTTTGTCACGCCACTTGTCGCCATCACTTGAAAATTTGGGGAATTCTGCAGAACTGTCTCACAAAATTTTATTAAGCATTCTGTTTAGGTTTGGACATGCAGTTCACTCTTTGCAGACATCATTTAAAAGGAGTTGCTATACACGAAGTTTGCATGTTCGCCCCTTTTTTTTCTCATTTGGCACCGCACGCCTCACAAACGTGGTGATCACTGTTTGCTTGCCATTATCTTGTTTCAAGCGTAGGCAAGGATGTGTTATAGCCATTGTTGTAGTTCATATATTGATTCCGATTTCATCTATAATGGTTTCTCTCTTCATTTTTTACTTGCATTTATACCCTGATATTGTCTTTGCAGATGCTGAAACAGAAACGGAGGTACAGCCAAGCATGCTGGATCGACGTGACAAGCAGCAATGTATGTATATTTAAAATTAGTCGCACACAATCATATCGGCAAATGTTGTATTCTCCGCTGAGATTGTAAACGTGGCATTTAATGTAAGAAAGACATTGGGATCCCTTAAACATGATTACCGCCTACCGAAACAGCTTTTGTTCTTTAGGGTAGCCAGAAACATTCTTGCTTTTCTTTTTCTCAGCAGCTAAATTTTGGTAAGATGAAAAGCTGGACTCGTTGGTCCTCTTTACAACAGTTTAAATCCAAGGACAAATGGTAAAAGCAAAACAAGCATTTAAATACCACAGCAGTTTGGCACTTGTGTTTGAACTGGTGTTTGAACAGCAGTTTGAACTGCTGGCGTATGCCTAAGTTAAACTTCTCCTGAAGGTGCCATCTGTCAAAGCAAAGTTGTCATAAATCTTTATACCTAGAAAATGTCTCTTCTCATAAAAAAATTCGGCAGATCCCATGCCTTGTGGGAATCGGTTTTTGTGAGAAGCAGTCGGCGAGTAATGTCTATGCTGAATTTTTGACGTTGAGCCAGGCCTTGCAAGGTGCACCGACGTGTTGTTGTAAATGTAGTAGTTGAAAGAAACATCCACTAGACTGCGTTGAAGGGTAACTTATGGTTTCATAATATTTAAAGCCGCGCAAGAGATGGGACGAATGACAAGAATTGACACAGACGAATGCATACTCGCAACTGGCAGGTTATTATAGAACCAAGAAAAAGAAACATACAGTAGGTGACTCATGATCTGTGCAAATCGCCGCCACGTGGGGAGCATGCTAACATGCGCAAAGGCAAGAAAAACCAAAGAACCAAGGAACAATGATAGGTAAACAGACTTCCGCCTGAGGTCATGGAAGCATTTTTCATTAAGAATGCTGGGGAGAGTTGCATCAGCTGTCACTGTCAGTGGCGCTGTCGCAAACCGAAATTCGTTTTTTGGAGGCGGGGTAGATAGATGGTTTGGCTTTTGTGTTTTTTCTTTTGTTGGCTTACTTGTTGCTGACTATCTGGTATTAAAGTCTGTTTACTTATCGTTGTTCTTGGTTCTTTGGTTTTTCTTGCCTTTGCGCATGTTAGCATGCTCCCCACGTGGCGGCGATTGTACAGATCATTTGAGTCACCTTCTGTTTGGTTTCCTTTTCTTTTTCTTGGTTCTTCTAATAAACCTGCCTGTTGCGAGTAAGCGGTTCGTGTGTCAACTTCTTGTCCTTCGTCCCGTCTTTTGTGCTGCTTTAAAAATATATGGAACCTTACCAACTAGCCCAGCTGTCGACCTTGCTACAACTTATGGTTTGACGTAAAGTCAGCACTTATGTTAGAGCGAAGACGTACGTCAGTATTATCCAAACGAAGTGCACTTTACGGTGTCATGATGTGAATTTCATGCATAACTTACGTTAGCATATTCCTCCGGGGGTTGAGCAACACTTGAATAGAGCTTGCTGAATCATAGGAAGACAAATGTGATGTTTATTGGACTGCTATAGAAGTGGAACCAAAACTGGAACCGCACTTGTCATTAACCCGACAAGATGCCTGTATCATAGTACATATGCAATGTTTAGTGCTTTGTTACAAAATTAGATTGCCAGAACTGCAACTACAATTAACATTACATCGACATTACGCCTGCATAGGTTCTTCTTTCAAATCAGTTTCAAGTCCTGGCGTTGCTGTGCGATAGAATACCTGACTGCCACACAGAATGCGTGGGTTCAATTCCTGCTGCAATCCTGATTTTTATTATTGCATTCGTCGGGGTCAATGTCACTGATGTCAGCTTTTCTTATAAAGCTCTCACATTTAAATTGCCAGTGTCTGTCCTCACTGTTCCTGGACAGATATAAACTTTCAATCACCTGTGGCGCATACTGTGGCCCGTGGTGTACTGGTGTATGTGCCACACATGTCTGGCAGAGAGAGTTTGACAATGTACGCCACAAGATTGTCGTGTTAGTCATGTCATGACCGGACAGGTTGTATTCGTCAAACCCTCTTACCCTCCCATACCAATTTTGGTCTGTAGCAAGCTAGGGAGGTGACCACAAGAGCACCCAGACGTAGGCGGCTGGATAAACAGATACATAGATAGCAACACTCAAAGTGCTGCAGTTCGCTAAGAAATGCTTTGCATTAAATAAATTCTTTCCAACAGAGTTAAAATTAGTGCTTAAATTGGTGCAGTTCTTTATTACAGGGTATGCAATTCTTCAGTTTCAGATTTTGAGCAGAACACAACGCGGCTGCTGAACATCCTTCGATACATGCAGCAGCAACAGGGAGAAGTACTGAACATGATTGTTAAGACACTGTCATCTCGCTCAGTGTCGCCTTGTGCAGCCCCCGTTATTGAGCAGCCCTTTAGCAGCTTGGAAGAGCTCCTTGCATTTGATGAAAAATTGGACAAAGAAGCATCAAACACCTTGGTAGGGTTTACATGTCTTGTCTACCTTGTTTTGCATCAGTTTGTTGCCATGAGTGATTTTCGATGCACACTACTTCTAATACATGATAGAAGGTATTTAAAATTTTCCAAATTGCTTCACTTGACTTTTTTTGTTTGCTCTCAGTTCTTCGGGTTGTAATCTTTTTGCATCTGTTGCACTTGTGCAGGTTAACGAGTTTGTGCAGCTAGGGGGAAGTGACGGGAACTGGGCAACAAAACGAATACTGGCTACTGCATGACAGATGAGGTGGCTGCCCAGTTTTCGTGGATGGGACGCAAAGGAAAACGGAGTTTCTCAGCCCTCAAGATTGCCAAAGTAGTGAAAGGTAAGTAGCAATAGTTATTTGAAACATTTCTGATATCTGGTACGTTCATTGCAGTTGCATACACAGTCTGCATTTGCTGTAGACTACCACTCAGTGTGCATCTTGAATAATTTTTATGCCTCGTATATGCTGGGGAGCATTTACCAGATGTGTTATGTGCAGCAACTCTAGCTGCACTTTGATGAATGTGGGTCCTGTATGAAAACAGCTCTCAAATGTGTTTTGCTCTGTGGCGAGTCGCTGATGTCCACTTGTGTTAAGGATTAGGCGAAGTGGTGCAGCACTTGAAAGTGAGCACTCTGTTCCTTTTTTTTATAGCTGGCTCAGCTGTTTCTTCCTTTCCTGCTTGCACAGTACCAGTCTGAAAGTAGCTGAAGTTATTCTTAAATAGCTTTAAATAAGGGACTTCTAGTGCATGGATGTTTGCTGATGTGAAGCTTCAAGCTTGCACAGACAAGCAAGTTGAGGTGAAGCAAGCAGATAAAGCAGTAGTGGCCAAAGCTGTGGTTGTCATTTTCTGAAGCTACATGTAAACATATAACTGCAGTCCCTTACCATGCCCACAGCTTCTTGGCAATGCTGCATGAAGTGCTGGTCTCCCAGCAATTAGGCATTAACTGTAACTGGCAGACATATTACAGTGCCACATTACAGTAGAAGGGGTAGGGATAGGGAGAAGCTTTAAGTTGTGCTCTAAAAATGTACTTTCAGTTGCGGCAAGCAAGGCCCCTAATAGCACCCCAGTCATCATCGAGGCTGCTGTAAAATCCTGGCTGCGGCATGCACCCGAGCGTCTAGTGTCCAAACCACAAAAGCAGCGTTCTGGAAGTGAAGTCCATCAAACTGCAGGTGATTTTTTCTGTGCAGCATGATAAGACGCACGAGGTCCACACTTGCCGTTTTCGATTTCATGAAGTGCTGGTGTGAAGTTGGCACTTTCTTGTTGGAGGACCAGTGAGAGTTGCATTTGTGCTGGTCAGGTGCAGTGGTTCTGCTGTAAGTTCACTTGAACAAGCCAGCAACGCTTTGACTACGTCCCGTTAACATTAAAGCGAGCAACAGCTTTGCTCACGCACATAGTGGGAGCATTCCATGGCACTGTATATGATCATCCTATCGCAGTTACGGTGCCAGTACAGTGGGACACTGCATGTTTTATGTAATGTCGAAGCCATTTTATGCTCTACAATCTAAAATGATGTGCCTGTGGTAGCGGCTAGTCATCAACACGTGCTTTGTAGTGGCCATCAACTCTTTCTTCAGATGGGTCTGGCCAAGCCAAAGCACGCTCATATTTATTGGCATTCATATTGCTCCTGAAGGTAAAGTTACAGCGCGCACACACAAGAAGTCCCATGAAGAAAAGATACGACGCACGCAAGCACTGTGTGTTCGCACTGCAAGTTTACCCTCAGAATTATGTGTCAACTATGCCTGTCTAAAATTTTATTGGTATTGCTCCTGAAGCTGCCAGCCTTACTTCGCATAACATTCCTGTTTGTTGCTACAGTAAAAGCTCGTTAATTGGAACTATAAAATTGCTCGAATTGGCGAGCAGGAGCTAGGATGATGGCATATCACACCATACTGCGCAGGCAGAACCCAAAGAAGCCACCCCTGAACTCAGTATTGCGAACTAGACGGTACTACATGGTTGTGGCAGGTGAATTTGTAAATTATGTTCATGGAGCTCAAACAGCGAACAATCGATCAATCATTGATATGCCAGAAACAGGCACCGACATGCATTCATGAAAGCAGTGAGCCCTAATGTGAAATATATGATGCAATTTATGCTCGAAAACACGTTTATTCACATGACAGAGTTAACACAATCAAAATTATAAATAATTAGTAATTTGCATTTGCTTGCATTTCTTCTGTCGCGACTCCATGAGCATCGTTTGCAGCTTGCCCAAAAGCTCCAGTGCAGCGTCCAAATTCTCATCTGCTGGGAAAGGCTGCTGTTTCGTTGTTTTGCATCTCTAGTAAATTTGATTTGGTTTGGTTTTGCATCACATTGTGATCACTTTGAGCCGACTTCTGCGATGAGGAATGAAAATCAGGGGCTCCCAGTTTGAATTAACTGTTGTGTATACCGACGAGTTCGAATTACCGGGAGTTTTTCTACATAGAATTACAAAGGGCTCTGCCGGGATCAGGGCATCAGTTTTAATTACCTGTAAGTTCAAATTAATGGCCTTTTCCTGTGTTACATTTATTTCTTTGCCATTATTGTGAAACTCACTTTTTTGACTCAAACCTCTGTGGACCTCCTTTGAAACACTTAGGCGTGTTTTGAACGTGCACTGGAACTGCACAGTAGTACATTGAAATATGACTGCCGTGCCTGGAATTAAACCCTAGTTTTGGAGTTCAGTAGCTGAGTGCCCTAACCACTGAGCTGGTGCAGAATGCTGAATACTACTTGATTCAATGCTGCTAAGCATTGTGTTCAAGGCCTGTAAGCTACGTATGACAGACAGAGACCCGGAGGTAACGAAGGGAAGGGGTCAAGGGCTCGTTCTTTATTTGTTAGAAACAAGTTAATGAGCAAACAGACAATGAAGCCTAGAAAGCATAGGGGAAGTTACTTGTGGTATTTTAATTGTGGAGAAAGTAGAAAGGAATTAAAGTGGACGAAAAGACAAACCTGCCTTCGGTGGGACCCGAAGTAACTAGATGCTCATGTTTTTTAAGCTGCATTGGCCTCAGTATTCCTCACCTGAGTAAAAAAAAGGCACTGTTAAAGGGTCATTCACCATTATTTGTATGCTGTTCTATGCTTAAAGTCATGTTTGTGTGTTTTTTTCTCCTTTGAATGATAGTAATTTGTGACGCTTGTGTGACGTTCCAGATTCCGAGTGAGAACAAGGTGTGGAAGAAGGCAGCGGGACGCTGGAGTATGACTTTTATGTTTTCAGGGAGCAGTTCAGCTCCAGCTGAATAGAATTCAAGTATCACACTTCATCATGTGCTGGGCAGTTCTCAACAAAGAACACAGCCTTTCGACCTCTCTTAGTGAACGCAGCGTCCCTTTGTCTCAATCGGGTTTCAAAACCGGCCTGCGTCATCCACGCCTTGGTATGCCGGCAGTCCTTTGACACCGTAAAACGCTTGGGGTCTCTTTGCTTTCCCGATAACAAGACTTTTCGGACCTGTCCGTACGTTGGCTACCACCAGGACAGTGACATGGTCATTGCTGTGCTCTCCACCTGTGAACTTTTCAACATTTTATGTTTACTTCAAGAGAGCAGTCGTAAGGCTGCTGGTGTGTTTACAAGTCAGTGCCACACATAGTTCATGTTTAGCCTTTCTGTGTCACTTCCACTTTTATTTGTTGCAAACATTATCATCCCTTCTAGTCATTTTACCACCTCTCGGGGTACGTGCTTGATAGCAGTAAGAACAGTCTGCTTTTTTCTGGTCATGTGTACTATTGCATTTATTTTCTTTCAGTCGGCGTAGATTTTAGGTAATATAACGTGATAGCCTCACTGTTTCAGGTCGTATTTGCATATTATATTGTCATGAGTTTTTCCTGAATAAGCAGTAGTGTATTGAAGTGCCTTGCAAGATTGTCACGTTTCAGCCTCTGTTTCTGTAGTTTTGCTCGTGTGTGCTACCCAAAAAAGGATAGTCTGCCACCACAACAGTGACATGGTCATTGCTGTGCTTTGCTGATCTGCACTTTTTGAACTTCTTTACTTTTGTTTTTGAAAAGGAAGTGGTAGGGGCTGCTGGTGTGCTACAAGTGAGTGCCACACATAGTTCATGTTTAGCCTTTCTTTTTCGCTTGAATATTTATTTGTTGCAAACATTATCTTCCTTCTAGTCATTTTACCGCCTTTCGGGGTGCTTGCTGGCAGTAACAACGGTCTGTTTTTTTTCTGTCGTGCAGCACTGTATTAATTTTCTTTCACTATGTTGTGCGAGTATCTTTTTGAGCCATGTTTACCAAAACAAGCTTCTATGACTCTGTAGGGCTACGTTTATAGTAGTATTCTTTCACGAAGCCTCTAAAATTAAGAAGTGACATCATGTCTCTTATTTGATGGAGCATTTCGAGATTACACTTTTTGCTCACGAGGGTTGAGGTGCGTTATTGTACTCTAGTGAAAGACCTGCAGCATCCTTTGACAGTACACAAGTTATGCCTAATCCTGCCCAGCTTAATGTGTTTTCGCTGATTTAAGCAGTATATATTGATGCTTTCAAGAACCACTTCAGATTAAATAACATTAGAAACGCATCAAGATTGGCAGGACCAGGTATAGCCCTCAATGTACTTTGAAAGCACGCCCTCAGTTCTTTCATATAATAGGTTATTTCCTTATATTCCGTGATCCTGCAAATGTTTTGCTTTGTATCTGTGATCCTTTGTATCTGTGTTCTGATTATGTTGTTGACAATTACTGTAATACAGAATTCTTGAATTTTGTAGGTTTTCAAAATGTTTTTGTCAGGTAGACACATCTGCGTTTCATGATATTTGGCACTTGCATTATAGCAGTTCTCAAGTCATTTGAAACATGTCCTTTTGAATAAATAAATAAATGTGGAAATTTTTGTTGGCCCGTTTCATGGAAATGTATGCTCGTATTTTAATCTGTGTCATAGTGCATGCTGTCTTTTCGCTGTGAAAAGTGTGAATTTTAGAGAGGGTGAATCACCAACTGCAGAATGATGCAAAGTCTAACTATATTTGGTAAGTTTCATGGCAGAGGGGAAGTGCCGTGCAAACATGGACACAGGGAACGAGACAACACAAACACCATTTGTGTTAGTCTTAATTCTTTGTTCCTGTGTTTGTGTTTGCGCGCCACCCCTCTACCAGCTGCGCAAATCGCGCATATTAGAATTAAAAATGAACGTGTCCTTTAATGGTCCGTGGTTAACCCACTGGATGTCTGGTGGAGATTGGTCAATGAAAACATAAATACAATAAAAGGAGCTCCTGCGTCCGTTGGACATCCGCATATCCGCCCTAGACGTCCGCAGGACACTTGCTGGACTGCCAATTAGTATGCGCCTTACAGTCCTGCAGATGTCCGCTGTACGCCTATCGGCTATTTGCGGATGACCGCTGGACGACCAAGACATCCAGAAGTGGATATCCAGTGGACGCCCATCGGTGTTTAAATGCCCAATGGGGTATTCGAGATCAGACGTTTTTTTTTTTAGTTGACCGCAGGAGTACATTATTAATAACATTTCCCCTTTTTATGGAGAGAATGCCAGGAAACAACTTCATACATTCATTGTGACTAGGTCGATCGCACCTTTAACGCAATGGAAAGGCGCTAAATAAATTTTCAATCATATGTGCACGTTGATATTGCAGTGATGATTTGTGGGGTTTTACGTCCCAAAACCAGCTATGATTGTGTGACACGCCGTATGGAGGGCTCCGGAAATTTGGACCAGATCGGGTTCCTTAACATGCCCTGACGTTGCACAGCACAAGGGCCTCACGTTTCACCTCCATCGAAATGTAACCATCGCGGCGTGGATTGCATTCCTCGAACCTCTGATCACCAGCCGAGTACCATAGGCACTAGAGCACCGTGGTGGGACACGCTGACGTCGCGATAACTCAGGAAACAAGATAAAAGAGCTCAAGACATCATGTTTACACCAAGAAATCATATTTACATCGTCCACTTGAGTAGATCGTGCCAGCATTAGCTTAGGCTACCAGATATGCTCACTGCTAAAATTAAATTTGCATTCCTGCAATTCAACTTGCTCAGAAGCGTCGCTGAAGGTTCAACAACACGGCTGATATGAAAGTACGCTGTGTGCTGCCATATAGAGAAATGTCCACGTTCACGTCTGCGACATCCATACAGCTCAATGCGTTTTCTAGGTACACCTGTTCATCGACACAGGGCAAAATTGTGATAAGTGGCCCGGAACTGGAGGCATACCGTTCTAACCTTAAATCAAGTGTTGGATGGAAGGGACTCTTGTCTAGAGTACACATGACGACAAAAATACAGGATATCAACCACGCAAATTTATCTCTTGCGCTGACTGCGAAGGAAGTTACGTCGACAAGACGGGCCTTTTCAGCTATGACGTAGGCAGCACAGGCACGACATAAGAAAAGAATGTCTTGGGCTAAGCATGCTGCAGTGACTCGCCATGATGTAGACTAAGACAATGCTATATTATTGGCAAGGAAAAAATTGTACCTGTCGTTTTGTTTTCTTGAATCATCGGAAATTTACTCCACGTAGCACCGACTTAACACGTAATCACGGCAAACTTTCCGTACGTGTACGCACGTTCCCTACTTCACGTATTAAAGCCCACATAACTGAATGATCACAGCTTTCATTTTGATTGTGAACAAGGCTCCCGTACGGCAGCCGACATGTCACTGCACATGTTTGAAGTTTTGTAAATTTGCTTGGTCTTCGTTCATTTAATTATCGTCACCGTTGTAAGTGTGTAAAGTGCACATGTACCTCGATGGTACTAAGCCAAGAATTCAGCGTCTTTGTCAGCATAGTCATACGGCAATGGCAGCTGAAACCAAAAGAAAAAAGCCGCTTTGCAGATGTGCGTGAAGTCGAGAACTGCCGACCTTGATCATTCCTGCACGCGGCCCCTCCATCTGAAACCTCGTTTAGGGATGAAAGTCGATAAAAGTCGTTCAGTGATAAAAGTGAGGGACAGCTCTCTCAAGAGGTGGCGAAAACTTTCAAATACACACACGCGCAAATCAAGAGACAAGCGTAAAAGCATATATGCTTACTTGTTAATAGCGGACCAGTCGTAAAACGAAGGACATCGTCAGAGAACAGAGTGCGCCCGTTTGTGCTCTCGACAGTGGTCATTGACGATGCCTACCGGTCATGTTGCAGCGTCACGGGTGGGGGTCGGGGTTTCCGGTGAGCACTTCTTCAGTTAAAAAATGAGCCTCCGCAAAGACATTTCCTTTCCGGTTAGGCAATTCGAATCTACATATACAATCTCCTTACACTGGCACTCTACCCATGGAAAATTGCAAGATTGGAACCTCGCCTATAAAAAAGAAAACATGTGTAAACAAATGAAGCCTTAGCAAGCGTTGTGTCGTGCTCTAGTACTAAATAAACTATAATTTTTGTCTACTAATTGTAGCCATGGAGCGAAATGTTATCCCGACCCAACCTCAACCATTGCTTGAGGCAAGCGTTACAGGTAAGTTTTACACAGTTGAGCCCGCTTCATGAAAAAGGAGGCAGCGCAAGCATGCAGAAAAGTACACTGTTCCATACGCGCGAGTATGCGACGGGCCCGCCTCTCGGTCGCAAAATTAATCTTCCCCGTTGTGGGAAGTTTTCCATCAACGCCCAGCTCGCACAGAAAACGAACTGCCTTCGCTTACGCTTTCTGAGCTAATGCAAGTTCACAGCGGTCGCTCGAATTTGCCTATTTTGTGAAGTCGATTTTAGCAGTGTAGATGCACGTGAGATTTCACGAACTACCGCTAACACCTCAAGGAACAGCAGCCGCCTGAGTGCTTCCGCTACATTTTATCTGGCAGTCTGCCCTGCCACCCGCAAGTACGGAAAGCATCTAGACGATTTCAAGAACTCGAAGCATTCAGCCGGTTTAAGTCTCGCGTTAAACAGCGAAACAGTCTACACTTAAACGCCTTAGAAATGATGATGAATTTCATTTTGGTGTGCGCTTATCACTTGCAATTTGCGCTTCTCCAAAAAACACAGCAGTCCCAGAGAAACCATGCTGTTATATGAAAGAAATCTGCACAAAAGCAAAACACTATGACGTTTGCCGTGAAAATTCTGAGCGTTGCAAGAGCACCCATACCTATGGTTATAGGGAGTCCCAATTTAGAGTAATGTTGCTCGGGAGATGCGCATTGTGAAAGTCCGGTTCCGCTAAAATGTATCATTCCATGCCCACGCTCGAACAACTTTAGCCACGTCAAAAGCGAGAACGCTGCCATTTGCGAAAAGAAAGGACAAAGGCATATAAGACAGGAAATTTTTAATCGGAATGGAATATCGCGAGTGATGTTAAGTATTCAGTGAAAACGCTAACGTGTCGTTATTTGCGGAGTTCGAAGCTGAACAATCTAGCCGCATTTTTTTATGCTAGCAATGTACTTCTGGTAACGCGCAAATGAAAGCATTTTACTCATCATCCAACCGAATAATTGCAGGGTTTCTTCCTCCTATACCACCGCCACTAACCAGCACTCGCTAATATGACATTAAAAAGCAAAGAAAGAAAATAAATCTTCTGAAATGAAAATGCCAGTTTATGAGTTATGACATCCTGCTATATTGTATACTTGTAACCCAGATGACACGCGAACACAAGGCGCCTTGGCGATTTAAGAAAATGTAGCATTAGTTTGGCGGGGGCCCTTTGATACATCACTACATTACGCTGAACAAGAAATTACTATATAATACCAGTACAATAGTTCTATTGTAAATAAGGAAAATAGCAGCAGAACGAAATTCTTTGATTGAAATAACCCAATATAGGGGGGGGGGAACACATAAAGTTTTCATGCTGGTTCCAGGGACGTTTGCTGCCTCACAAATGAAAATATAGGTTCTTCAGCAACGAGGAGGCTCGTTGTTAAAGAAACTATATAAGAAACCTAAATACCTACAAAATAGTCCCCACTGAAGAAGCAAGAAGAGATTTTTTATTAAGTAGAGCCGGTTGCACGTCGGTACAGAATACTGATGAACTAGCGTGACTGCAGCGAGATACATGGGGGATACAGTGCACGAGGATGTTAAATGAAGCATTCAGAAAGTGTCGGACAATAACGAGTCTATTCTCAGTATGGCATGTAACTTTGCGTATGTCTGCAGGGAACCGTTCACTGCGGCCACAATGGCAAGGGATTTCAAAAGTGTTGACCTATTTCACGTGCCGTGGCCTCTCATTATTATATTATTGTTGTTGAATTTTGCTTCAGCGAGAAGCTCCTATTGGCACAGTTCTATTAGTCATAGCCCTGAAGTACTACATGCAAATGAATGTTGCTACTCCTGGCTAGCTATGCGCCAGCACGGTGGTCTAGTGGCTATGACACTCGGCTGCTGGTCGGAGGGTCGCGGGATCGAATCCCGGCCACGGCGGCTGCATTTCAATTGAGGCGAAATGTTGAGGCCCGTGTAATGTGCAATGCTAGTGCACGTTAACGAGCCCCAGGTGGTCGACATTTCCGGAGCCCTCCACTACGTCGTCTGTAATAATCATACCTGGTTTTGGGACGTAAAACCCCAGAAACCAATCCCTTGCCCACAGCGCACTGACACATCTTAGAACAGATAATCACAAGGCAAGAGAAAATTACAAAAGATAGATCTCGTTAAGAACATTTACAAAACAACCCAAAGTGCACTATTACATCAACGATCCGTACCCCAGAATGCTATAGTATAACATATACCTGACTCACACAGCAGTTTAATAACATTACGTGCACTCCGCTTAGCTTATCATAGGTTGAACGTGACATACTTGAGAGCAGAGGTGTTTTCATTTTAGTTGACTGCAGCAGTACATTTTTTATAACATTGCAATGTTTATGGAGAGAATGCCAGGAAAAAACTTCATACTTTCATTGTGACTAGGTCGGTCGCACTTTTAGCGCAAATGGAAAGGCGCAAAATAAATTATTTCAATCGTATGTGTAGGTTAATATTGAAGTGATTTCTGGGGTATTACGTCCCAAATCCAGCTATGATTGTGAGAAACGCCGTCGTGGAGGGCTCCGGAAATTTGTATCAGATCGGGTTCTTTAACATTCCCTGACATCGCACAGCACAAGGGCCCCAACATTTCGCCTCCATCCAAATGCAGCCGCCGCGGCGTGGATTGCATCCCTCGACCCTCGGATCACCAGCCGAGTACCATAGCCACTAGAACACCGTGGTGGGACACGCTGACGTCGCGATAACTCAGGAAACAACATAAAAGCGCTCAAGATGTCATGTTTACACCAAGAAATCATATTTACATCGTCCACTTGAGTAGATCGTTCCATCATTAGTTTAGGCTACCAGATATGCACACTGCTATAATTGAATTTCCATTCCTGCAATTCAACTTGCTCAGAAGCGTCGCTGCAGATTCGACAACATGGCTGATATGAGAGTACGCTGTGTGCTCCCATATAGAGAAATGTTCACGTTCACGTTTGCGACATCCATACAGCTCAATGCATTTTCTAGGTAGCTGTTCGTCGATACCGGTCGAAATTGTGATAAGTGGCGTGGAACTGGAGACACACCTTTCTAAGCTTAAATCGAGTGTTGGACGGAAGGGACTCTTGTCTGGAGTACACATGACGAAAAAAGTAGACGAATATCAACCACGCGTATTTATCTCATGCGCTCACTGCGAATGAAGTTACGTCGACAAGACAGGCATTTTCAGCTATCACTTAGGCAGCACAAGAACCCAGTAAGACAGAGGAATGTTTGGTAGAAATGTTCGGCTGAACATGCTACAGTGACTCGTCATGATGTAGACTAAGATAATGCTAATATTATTGTTAAGGAAAAAAAATTGCACTTACCTTCTTTTTTCTTGAAACATCGAAAATTTAGTGCACGTAGCACTGACTTAATACGTAATCACGGCAAATTTTCCGTACGTGTACGCACGTTCCCTGCTTCACGTGTTAAAGCCCACATAAATGAATGATCACAGTTTTGATGTTGGTTGTGAACGAGGCTCCCGCATGGCAGCCGACACGTCATTGCAAATGTTTGAAGCTTTGTAAATTTGCTTGGTGGGCGTTCATTTGATTGGCGTCATCGTTGTAACCTGTGTAAAGTGCACATGTATCTCGAAGGTACTTAGGCAAAAATATCAGCGTCTTTGTGAGCATAGTCATACGGCAATGACAGCTGAAACCAAAAGGAAAAAGCGGCTTGGCAGACGTGCGTGAAGTCGAGAACTGCCGACCTTGAGCATTCCTGCACGCGGCCCCTCCATCTTAAAACTCGTTTAGTGATCGTGTACTGACCACGTGTGCTGATATTCTACAGTCAAAAGCGTTCCTTTTAACTGGCAGAATAATATTCGCACATATGGAGAAGTATTCGCTAGAGCATGCATTACGAAATACATGCCTCACATTTCGTCGCACGCTGGCGCGCCACAGAAAAAGGATGCATGGCCTTCGTTGTGTTGTGAAAATTGCGGACTTAGTTGTAAATGTGCTCCATGTTGTTTCTCGCATGTGTGAACTCGGCTGTCTATCATAGTCGCGTAATGTAAACCCCCTTTGGGAACGCACTAACACCACGCGAGCTCTCTTTGCGGTTACGTGGAGCGTAACTGTCTTCGTAATTACATGCGTGGGCCCTTCACGTCTAGGAATAATTAGTTCATGCGCTGGAGATGGGCCGTGAGGCTATTGTGCCGGCAAACATGCGTCACGAGCACCTCAAGCTATAGTTGCAGTACAAATGAGATTAGGCCAACACAGTAAAAAAAATGTTTTGGTGAATCTTCCGTTTTCTTGCCGGTTTTCTGGGTTTGATGTTATGAAAGCGAGCAAAATCATAGTTCGTACTTCTTATCGGACAAGTGCGAACGAGCCACAAAACACTCGTTAGTTTTTTCACCTACCACTGCACGAATTTATCGCCACTAGCAAAAGCAGGCTACTTTGCAGGCGACCTCGCCTAATATAACTTCGCGTTTATCCAGGGACGTTCCTTTAGGAAATATTTTATTTTGTTGTGTTAAAATGTGTAAGACAACAGTGCATGTTTACAATTTTATAAAATATATAATAATATTTGAAAGTGAAAGAGATCAAAAAGAGCGGTAGTTAGCGCTGTCAATTCAACATAAAATTAATAGAAGTGTGGTAAAAAACAAAGGAATATTTCACACATACACTGAACCGTTCCAGCTCCTGAAAAACGGCCCACACAACACTGATATGCAAACGGGGTCCCAGCGTATTCGTGCTCAAAACAGGGTCCTTGGGATAATGTATAAAACTTTAAAGATAGAGAGAATCAACTTTATTTTAGCAAAAAGATGTTTCACGCAGGTATAGCCGCCACCTCCTTTCCTCGTTTAATAGCTTGAACTTGCGTCTCCAGGCTTGAGTCGTGGAGAATGATGTCCCACACCCCAATTCATTGTTATAAAACAGTACATCGCCAGAGGCGGGCATAATAAGAAGTAAGACACAGTCAAAGCGCAGTAATAACAAGGTGGTCCTACTGTCACGCGCCAAGATTTAAAAAAAAAGACCAGGAGGACCTCTGGAAAAATTGTTCCGATTGCATATTTGCAATAGGCGTGTGTACGTACCATGAATATTTCATGACTAGGTACCAAATAATTATTTGTTGTAAAATATGAGCTCTTCATACGTTCTTTTATGTGCTAACATGTCAGCTTTGACGCTGCAGGCTGTGTCGAATAATCCTGGCATCAAGAATTCGTGGCTTTCCTTCTTAGAAAAAACGAAAGCCCGCAAAATTAGTAATTTGTACAAAATAGGACGGCCCTTACGCATTTTCGCTCTGGCAATCTTTAGCGATATTTCATGGATACTTGGACGCATGCGTTTATCACCTCCGTGTGGAGGCTTCTCAATGTAGAATGGATTGATGACTTTGCTCACTTAATTGGCAGTGGGATAAGCATAAGCTTGTATTGTCATGTGTCATGCAGCAACGCATCCGTCTGGTATCACTTGGGAGGGCTTGGGTAGAGGCGTAATGACGCGCGTTTATTTCGTATTTCACATATTTCGCGAAATTTTATTTTTCTCGAAAGAAGGAAAAAAATGAGTGAGTTACGTTCATGGTAGCTCACTTAAGGGTACTAATGGTAATAAGACCAACGGCCGACATTCAGGTGACGGGTGCGATAACGACAGTGGTATTTGAATGCTTGCCAAACTGGAAAGATTCAGTTTCCTCAGAATGTAGTCAACACCCGCGTATCTTTTTGTGATGTTCGTATCGTGCACGTCAAGTACCATGCATGTCATAACAACTGGCGCTTACCAGAGCCATTTTAAACAGCTTTCCGTGGCAAGCCACATGACAACCGAGTATTCTAAGCACAGGGAATAAAAATGTATTCACATTTAGACAACCCGAACGGGAGCCTTGTTAACAATAGAAGCGAAGGAAGTAAGCTAGGCGTTTAAATAGTCAAAATCACGTGACGTAAACATTTTGCGTGGAAGGTCGGGGGCGGGGAGAGAGCAGATTACTGTCCATGCCGCTGAGCGTGCTTTTTCTTGTTTGTATTGTGAGCGATTCCAGATACAATCTGGAAGCCCGCTCCTTCTCGGTAGCGACGACAAGTGCTTTGCCCCAGTCTATTTTTTGATTTGTGGATGGTGCACGTTCGTCAAGGGAGTTGGAAGATGCTCTGCCATCTTTAACTCTATTGCGGTGCTGTTTCAGCCGTCGCTCGAACTTTTCGGATTCACCGATGTAGACGCAATCGCAATTCGCGCATGAAACTTGGTAAACCACACCAGGGAAGCACTTTTTTCATAATTTGTCTTTCACCTTGACAAGACTGTGTTTCAGCTTGAGTGTGGGACATGAGCCACGTGAACGTCGTACTTGTGAGGAACAGGGGCCAAAACCTCACTGCCACCAGGCACGTATAGTAAACTGGATCGTTTCGAACATTGTGGTGCGGCTGCAGAATGGCGCTCCAACTTCCATTTCACGGACAAGAAGGAATTCGGGCAGCTACTTCCTGACCGGTCGCGGCGCAAACGTTGAACATCATACAAAGCAGACAGGAATGAGCACTCTCAACTACGCGCACAGTAATCCGCTCTCCGCCTACGCAAGATATTTAGGTCACATGATTTAGAATATTTCAACTCCTAGCTTCCTTCCTTCCCTTCTATTGTGAACTTGACTGCCATTCTTTGTGCCAAGTCGTCAATACCTTTCATTGTCATGTGATCGACGTCATCGTGTTTGTCTTCAATGATTCTTCCCGACCACACAAGTGTCCGTTGAAACCTTGATTTAGCTTTAAGCAAAGGGAATAGCCACGCTTGGGCTTGGGCATTTGAATGACGTTCGCATGAGCAGAAACAAAATGACGTGCAGCATTAGTAGCCATTGAAACAAGCGCATTTATTGTTCGTTGTGCGTATTCTTATCGGAACACAGCTTAGAAGGCTAATGAGGAATTTCAGAAATTTGGGCCTTTAAAACCGTCTGCATCACTGTGATGTCCGGTTAGAATAAACCACGGTCGCCCGTTGCAGGCAAACGTGGATCTCAAATACAGACAAGGTCATGTGTGTCTATTTTAGCTGGCGATAGATATAAATAGCGCTTTTAAATGTAATCTCAGAGATGGCTACCTGTTTGCAATATTCCAGGTGGCACATAACATTCTCACAAAGTGAGCTGCCTGCCTGAGGACCTACCGCCAGGAAGCTGATGATGAAGAACGCTCCTGCGCGCGTGGATTATAGGAACGGTTCGCCGCCATTAAAAATTTTGCCTTTCTCGTTGGACCCCTTGGCATCTTTGTGACAGTTTACTGGTGTAGGTGCGCGGTAGATGATACCATCGCCGTACAGGCAGCGTACTCCTAACTCGACTCCTGTGAGTATTCCCATTGAGATCACCCTTGTACACGTCAGCACCAGCTGTCGTGTACAAGAGCTTGAACCCGAGCACGGTATGTTTCCTGATCATTTCCGGATGATGAACTCGAACTCACAAAGCGCTGCTGCTGGTGCTGTGCGGGCTTTGCAGTGCATTATCAGCCGGCCACTGACCACGAATGCCTTCCATGGTGATCATACTGAAGACGTTCACGATTGGCTGGACCACTGCAGCCGGGTCGCCGCATGCACTGGAAGGAACGAAGATGGCGATTTGAGGGGCAGGCGTACTTCCCGCTTCCAGACTGCCAGGACGTGTTTTGGCAATCACTAAGCGGCGCTACTAGATGGGACGAATGGGCGTGAACCATATAGAACATCGCCTACGGTGAAGTCGTCGGCAGTATCACTTCTCGTTGCTCCCTTGTCTACATGGAGCATGGCATCTAAAGGCCTTGTAACAAGGCGACCATAAATGAGCTCAAAATAGGGTGAATCATGTTGTTTTCTGCACAGCCGTATGGCGTGTAAACGTGACATGTGGGCTGATTTGGTACCATGGCTTGTGGTTTAGGTCAACATACATTGAGAATCTATGGGCCAAAGTTCTGTTATTGAATTGAATTGAATTGAATTGAATTTGAATTTATTGACATTCACATAAGACAAAAATACAATATTTGAAAAAACGCATCTGAATCCCTAGCCTAAGGCTAGTTGGGATTCATTAAAAACTAATCATGTAAAAAAGGCAGACAATTTACTGGCATTAGAACACTTTGAAAACTAATTGACAAACGGATCTGGAGAGCATAGCAATAACACATAAGGACAAAAATAAAGAAATATATTGATAGTCATACATACACACACTCATATATATATATGTAAATAAATTTTGAGGGAGCGTATACATAAGTAAATGTAATAGCTTGCAACGGGATTATACATGGTAGCGAATTGAAAATGGCTGTTTCTAACTTTGCTACGTTGGATGTCTACAGGTTGCTTAGGAAATGTTTTTTCAGTGCGAAAGAGAAATTTTTATTCTGTTTTAGTTCTTGTGGAAGCTTATTCCACACGGCGACTCCATTGGCTGTAAGTTTTCGATTACCGTATACGTTCTTTGTTTGCTGAGTGAGATAATTTCCTTTTACTTTGTTGCGGCTATCGTAACTGGAAGATACAAAATGTGATGAGTAAACTGGATAGTTGGTGTTTATACTAGAATGGACCATAAGCGCTGTTTTATAATTAATTAGCGTGCAGAACGGCATGATATTTAGGCTTCGGAAGAGTGGTAGCGTATGTGCCGTATAGTCTGAATTGCTTATAAATCGGATTGCTCTCTTCTGAAGTTTTATTACTGGTTCTAGGTATGTGCGGTATGTGTGACCCCAGGTAACCACGCAGTAGTTTAGGTGGCTATGAAATACGCTAAAGTAAATTATTCGTAAGGTCGGTAAATCAAATATGTCTCGGCATTTGTACAGAAGAAAACCAGCTTTGCTGAGTTTATTGCAGACTTCGTCAATGTGAGGCTTCCAGTTAAAATTTTCATCAAGGAGAACACCTAAGTATTTTATTGAGTGTACTCGTTCTAGCGCTGAATTATTTAATGTAAGTGTGCATGAGTGTCCCTCGAATGTTTTGCGCGGTGAAGTGAATACAATGTACTTGGTTTTCTGTGTATTTAAAGTTAGTTTATTTGAAGAGAACCACTTATATACATCGACAAGTTCTAAATTCGCGCACGCAAAGGTATGGTCCAAGGAATCTTGAGCGCATATGAGAGCTGTATCGTCAGCGTACATAAATATTGAAAAGTTTTTTACCACGCAAGGTAGGTCATTGATGTACAGGGAGAAAAATATTGGTCCAAGGACTGAACCTTGGGGTACACCTATTGTTGTTTCAAGAAACTCAGATTGGGTATTAGCTAGCTGTACTGTCTGTTTACGATTTCCTAGATAATTTTTAAAGAACTCTAGGCACATTCCACGAAAGCTGTAGCATTCTAGTTTATTTAATAATATGCTGTGGTTGACAGTATCGAAGGCTTTTTTTATATCGAGAAATATACCTACCACTGTTTTATTGTTATTTAAGTAGGAATTGATAAGCTCAGAAAGTGACAAAACAGCCGTGTCGGTTGATCTACCCTTTCTAAACCCATGTTGACAAGGCGTGAGAATACCTTCGTGTTCTAGGAAAGACATGATTCGTTTGACTATTAGTTTTTCAAACACAATATTTATGGTGCTTAAAATAGAGATTGGGCGATAGTTTTCTGGGATATTCTTATCACCAGCCTTGTGAATTGGGATAATCTTTGATAACTTTAGAAGGTCGGGGTACGTAGTAGTATAAAATGATAAGTTAAAGATTTTTTCTAAAGGTACACAAAGAATATCGACGCATTCTTTCAGCGCTAAAAAAGGTATATTGTCGCAACCGACTGAATATTTGACTGGCATACTACTAACTACGGCTACAATTTCACTAGCTGTTATATCGATAAACTTAAATGTATTACGATTACGAGGAGGGTACTTAATGCATTCTTCGTTGACAGCTGTACACGCTAGCCGAGAACCTACTGTGCAAAAGTAGGTATTAAACGTCAAAACTAGGGTACTTAATGATACTCCAAGAGCCTCGATGTCTGGCATGGTCATTGAGTTGGCAGAGGGCTTTAGGACCGAGTTTATAATACGCCATGTTATTCGCGAGTTACCCGAGTTTTTCATTATTAGGTTTGTGTAATATTCTCTTTTTCTTGTTCGTATGAGCGCTGTTACTTTATTACGGGCAAGTCTAAATTGCTGGAAGTAATAATCATTGTTTTTGTGCATTTTTACCTTTGAATGCCAAAAATCTTTGTTTTTGATTTGTTCTAAAATATGTCGATTCATCCATGGGCAAATTGGTGTTTTGTAATATCTTTTGTCACATGTTATTGTTGACTGCATTACAGCCTCACTTAAGGTGTTGTTTAGCTTGGAATAAAGAGCGTTCGTATCTGGGGCTGATAATTGAGCAGGCTGTAAAGGTTCTGTTGAAAAATTGAATTCAGCGCTTTGTAGGCATTCACGAAGAGCTGGAAAGGAAATGCGACTATGGGTGTCTCGTGGTTTAACGCGGTGAACCTCTGTGACTGGGAATAAAATAATCGTAGGAGAGTGATCACTTATGGTTGCGTCATAAGAGGCAGACCATGCTCCCTCAGTGTCAAAGTTGCACAAAATGTGATCGATACAAGAGGACGATTTTGGTGTGACACGTGTTGGTGCAGTAATAACGTTATGAAAGCCGTATGACGACATCATGTCGTAGTACTCAGAATGATAGTGCTTTAAAGTATCTATGTTAAAGTCCCCGCAGATCACTGTTTTTTGGTTGAGTGAATTTACATGTTGTAGTAATCCTTCAAAATGATGCATGAATTCTGATAATTTTT
The DNA here is from genome assembly GCA_013339685.2 of Hyalomma asiaticum. Lineage (NCBI taxonomy): Eukaryota > Metazoa > Arthropoda > Arachnida > Ixodida > Ixodidae > Hyalomma > Hyalomma asiaticum. The sequence continues at coordinate 17,625 of JABSTT010003687.1, read as the reverse complement.
CACTGGGGGCGCGATAAACCACTACAATTACTTCATTTTGACATCTAGCTACAATGATCTCAAGCTCAGATGAATACGATTTTGAGTAATCAGAAAGAACAGTACAAGGTATACCAGATTTTACAAATAGAGCTACACCACCACCTCTGTTGGGGGAGTGTCGCGTAGTGGAAAAGAAATTGTAACCAGGGATACTATAAGTTTCACTTTGTTTTAGCCAAGTTTCCGACACTGCTATGTAATTAAACATAAAAGGGTGGAGGGAGAGCAAAGTACAAAAATGATCCATGTTTTTATGCATGCTACGAATATTGCAATGTATGAGGCTATGACAAGAATTCGCTTCTACAAAATCGCTCGCGGATTGTATCGTGACGTCCATTTTAGGCAAGCTTTCTTGATTCATATTATCAGAGATAGATCACTTTCACAACGGATGTGAACAACATTGGAGTTCTCAGCTTTTCTAGCCAGAACTTTTCCATTTGAGAACCAGACAAATCTCCAATTTTTTTCACGCTTCCTCGAGATTGCCTTTCCCAATAAAACTTTATTCTCCGGGCAGAGATGCGCGTTTATGTATACGGTTCCATCGCCCTCATAACCAAAATCTGCTGGGGTTATCTTTTTCTTTTTTACCGCTTGAAGAATACGATTGCGGGTTGAGCGTGAGCGACATTTCACAACCACATTTGGTTTTGTCTTTCGAGGGCACTCTATGAACGACATCAAGTTCATCCGAAGTTATTGGTACTGCAAACTTTTCAGCAAATGACATAATACTGTTAGTTAGGTCTTCATCTTTCTTTAGTGGGAGTCCCTTAATTTCAAGATTCTGCTGTCTGCTATATTGCTTGAGGTCTGTTATTTCACAGCGTGCTGCATCGAGGCCTTCACGCAGTGCCGTGTTATCTTTCTGTAAAGCTGCATTGTCTTTTCTTAGCGTCTCGAGTGTCTTCTTTATTTCTTCAAAGTGGCTATTCATAAACTGAACCGCTTGGTTGATCTCTTGCATTTCAGTTTTCAGGTTATTGTTATGTGCGTCAACCTTAGTCGAAAGATCAGCAAGCAGCTTAGCTACCTCTTTTATGGTCGTTGTTGCCTTGTCGCCCATGTTTCAACTGTTCACACGTAAACGAAGGGTTAGTACAACTGTAGTACAGGTGTACTTGAATGTGTTTCGTGAATCCAATAATTTGTGGGTGGTAGGCCATGGGTTCGCGTTGATTCGTGTGGGTTAGCGTGACAGTCTCCCTGATTAATTCAGCGCTGAACGCTGTCCGTCTATCAGTTATTAAAAAGGACGGTGCTTCATGACGAAGGACGATGTCACGTAGAACAAAAGTGGCCACTTCTGTAGTGGTTCCACGGGGAACTGGTTTGGTTTCCGCGTACCGTGTTACGTAGCCGGTTGCAACGACTATCCATTTCTTTCCTGTGGACGACGTGGGGAAAGAACCAAGGAGATTGGTTCCCACCTGCTGGAATGGTGCATTGGGAGGTTCCAGGGATTGTAGAAGGCCAGCAGGTTTTCCTTGCGTCGTTAACAGTCCCGGAAATTTCTGATGTCGTGTTGAACGCAGGAGAATAGTTGTGGCCAATAATACCTCTGGCGTATGCGCGCTAACGTCCTCGTGAATCCTAGGTGACCTGCATAGTCATCATCTTGCACGCCTGTAACATTTCTTCACGCAACGAAACTAGGACGGCAAGCAGGAGCGTTTCTTCGCTGTTTTCGAACTTCTTGTAGAGGACGTTGTCGTGAAGGAGTAAGAAGTACGCCCTCGCGACAATATGCATTCAGTCTAGCTTATTGTATTATTGAACTCTTCAGAAAAGGAGAAACGAAACCATCCAGGATAACAGAAGCAACACGCAACTGCCTAGTCAATAGACTTAGCATGAACCTTCACGTCTGCAGAAACCCTCGGCTGTTAGCACTGTCCTTAAAAGCAGTGTCTTAGTCAATAACCTCGTCGAATTCCGATTGAAACACATAACCGCAGAAGAAAGGTTATACGGCAAGAAAGTTATCACAGGACACCCTTATGTGCTAAGCTACTGCGATCTACCAACCTCAGGAAGCCATCCCCACAAGCGGTGTCCAAGGGCCATTTGGGACAGCTGAGATGGCATCTCCCAATGCGTGGAAACCAAGGAACCTGTTCCCTCGGTGAGCCCTTTGATCATTTCCGAGACTGCATGTTAAGCGTTATAAATTGTGGCATGACTACCGTCGTTCACAGTTTTTCAACGCGCGACGAATACAAATGACTCTCCTACCTCACTGACTAAAGTTAACTGTATATGGCTGTTAATAGATTGGTTTCTGGGGTTTAAAGTCCCAAAACTACGCACTCATTATGAGAGACGCCGTTGTGGAAAGCTCCGGAAATTGCGATCACCTGGGGTTCTTTAACGTACACTGACTTTGCACAGTAGAATGCCTTCAACAATTTCCCTCCATCCAAAGCAGCCGCAGCGGCCGTCATTCCAGCCGAGTGCCGTGGCCACAAGAACACTGTGGCTGGGCGGTTGTATGTGGCTGTGGCGGGGATTGAGTGAAGTTGCGATATTCTCGGATGAGCGTGATTCTATTGTGAAGCATTAAACGCTCTGTTTCTTCTTCTAAGACCGAAATATCGCAATACTGAATCAAAGGTGTCCAGGCAAAGAGTACGCTCAATGTGAATATCTTCGCTATGACACTTCTGGTTGTTATCGCTCAAATGTTTCCCATGAATGTAGGTGCTTGACTGGCGGCAGTTGTTCCTTGAGTCTTCGTGTATTAAGGTTCGTTACGACATTGTTCTAAGTGTTTTAATGAGCACAACATTACATGGCTCTACTTTTAGGAAGTAAGACCACCCATTGCTTACCATTTGTTCATATTGCACTGAATATTGCGCAGCTGTAGCAAATAAAAAAAAGATATAGGCAATTACCAGGAGGCTGCTCAAACAAAACCGTGTCAAATATTGTGTAATTCTTGTTACAACGTAAACGTGAATTGATTCGGTTGATTTCTGGAGTTTAAGCTCCCAAAACCAGCTATGATTATGAGAGGCGCGGTAGTCGAGGTCTCCGGAAATTCGACCACTCGGGGTACTTTAACGTGCACTGGCATCGCACAGCACACGGGCCTCAACATTTCGCTTCCATCGAAATGCAGCCGCCGCGGAAACATTAATTGAGGCTGGCTTTGTTACTGAACACGGCTGAATTTGCGCAGGTGCTGGTATTTTGTTTATTCGACGGAAGGATCCTCTCGCAAGTCTGTTTTTTATTTTTCAGCCAGTTCTCGCAGTATTTTTACGTGTACTTCACCTTGTTGGGACTACGGTGGTAGAGGCCATGCTGACTCCCTGGGTTTCCGCACTTACAGGTCGACGGTTCCACATCCCGACTCGAAGGAGAGGTTGCCGAAGTACGGAGCAGACTCGGAGACGGATGATGTCTGAGAAGAAGAGAGAGATATTTATTTACATGATGATGGTAAGAGAAGCTGCTAGAGTGCCTTTGCGCTCGCATTATATACAGTGTTGCATACAACAGTGTCCAATCACTCTTCAAACATTGTCTCTGCCCTCGAGGGATGAGGACACGCCTCGCCTTTACTGCTTCTCCGCTGGAAACTGTGACGGGACCCCGTTTTCAGCAGCGGATTCCTTGAACACAGGTTTAAAAATTGCAGTCGGGTGAAGAGGCTCACTGAAAACAACCACAGCGCTCTTCCCAATGCACGCAGTCCCATCCTTTTCACGAAACGCTGGCGCCGAGCAGCCGTCGGTCCACCTGCGTGTATGCTGGCAGCGGATATCAGTGTCACGCTCACTGCGGTGCCACTCCCGCTTCGTCTGTGCGGCCGCGAAGTTCTTTGACACAAAAGCGGCACAAACGCACACACACACACACACCGCATGACACACAGGATGATGGTCCACGGATTCCAGAAACTTCCCGTGCGTCACTGCACCGGTGTTCCCTGTGGGCTTCAAGTTCGGTAAGCTAAGACCCCGTCCGTCGCAATAGCATTCGAAAGAATGTAATTGTCTCTTCTGAGACGGATGCGCAGCGACGACCATCTGTGAGAACGCGGGCAGTACGCGCTCCCCACGATTTTTTTGCCGAAAAGTGGCGTCGTTGGCTACTGCATGTAGCCTCCCTCCACAACCTTTAGCGAGGGCCTACGCCGACCTTAACAATCTCTAACTAGCTCTCTCGCCGGATCACGATCAATAATTCAATCCCTATTAAGCAATGTTCTTTTGCAATCATACTTTTCAAAACTTGGTAGTTAAGAAAACTCCACCGATAGTTAATTACGGGTCTATTGATTTCTTTACGACCACATATTTCGTATGTCGCTTCATCAATTTGGTACTTAGTTGCTTTGTTGGATCAAAACTACGCATTTATTCGCGCAGTCTTCATGTGTAGACGGTGCGCAATTATCTTCACACGTGAGCAGAAAGGAGAACTTTGTTCAGCTTTTCAGTAATGATAACGCAAAGTGCGCTAGTTATAACTGGCGACTCAGTGATACCATTACATGCAGTGGTTCTCGTAAATTATATCGGCTTGCCGGACTCGTCGGCCTGACCGCATTGCTTTTCCTTCACATTCATTTACAACCTGCTTTGGTAGTTAAGCAACCGCTTGAGTAAGCCAATTTAGCAGTTCAATTTGCCACTTCACTTCGCAGAACCACGATATCTTCCCAGAACCCACTACTACGTGGTTCACTTCACAGCACAGCGTAGTGGAGCGCTCCTAAAATTTTTACAGCCTTGGGTCCTTTCACGTGCACTGATGTGGCACAGTACGCGGTCATCTAACATTTCGCCAGGTTAAGCAAACTTACTGCACTCTAATAAGCGGGAATACATCTTAACAGTGCACGCGCAAAATGGCTGAAGAAAAGGGCGTCCTGCTGGAATAAAAAGCTATGTGAGATAAAGGACAATAGTACGTCATCGTTTTGGTCGCTTGATATGAAAATTTAGAAAAGGAAAACCTTAAGCTTTATTTCCCCTTTCAAAGTAGTCGAGAAGCAAAGCTTAGTTGGGAGGCCCGGTGGTATTGCTGCACGTAAAATGCAGAGTTACACAAAATCCTTGCTTCAATGACGGGATTAGCCGAAAGCCGCAGTTGGAGCTCACGTTTTCCCCCTCTTTCTTACGTCTCTGATTCAACATAGCTGCTACCGATGCATGACGTCGACGGCTCCATTCTGCGACGCGTGCGCATTCGTCTTCCCAGACACGCGGATCAGCGCAATCCTCGGACGTCTGAGACATACTGCACCGTACCGCGGCGACATAGGAGCGAAAATTTGCCTCTACCACTGCTTCCGTCAACCAATACCTCACAAACACTTGGGGTCTTGATCATGTGGCATGAGAGAGGGCGCTTCTGTGGGGTTGCGCTCCTTGAATTTGTGGTTCGGCGGGTACTTCACTGACACGTCATCTTCCACACCAATGGCGAGTTTGGACGCGAGAGCCTCACCATTTCTCTCGCGTTTTTTTTTTCATTTTCGCCCTTCACTGGCCCTTTCGCGTGCGAATGCGCTGTACTGGTCAAGGAGAGCTTCTGCAAACACGCAAACGCTCGGTTTGACATAGCCAAATACTGGTTCACTATAAAAAAATTCGCTGAATACGCCAATATGTTCGCTGGCTACTTGTAAATACCTGCGCTGTCATCTGGCAATATTCGGTCTTAATGAACAGGCATCGACGCTTCCGCTTATAGAGGCTTGCACTTCGTGTGTCCCCAGGTAGACGAACTGGTAATGCATTCTGCGAGGCGAACGGACCACTAAAGCAACGTGACAGCGCTGGAACGCAGTGTCAATTAAAATTCGTGTGGTTAACTCAGGCTATACAAGAAATGTGCATGGCTTGCGCGGATCGCCTAGTACACGATTAGATACGATTCAATATATGAGTCCACGTTCGATATATGATTTTTTGATGCACTTAGAGCTTTCATGCACCTTGCGATTCGAAATTTCTTCAGACACCATTTTTATAGAACATTTAAATACACACAGCGCGACTCCTCTGCTAAGAGAATAGAACTACAAGCAGGGGCTGTTTATTGCTTCTGCTGTTTCCTTCAACTTCAGCTGCCAGAACGAGGCCTGAGGTCTGGAGCTAATCGGAAAATTAGTTCTTGAGTAAATTGGGTCTCCCGGAGGTTCTTCACAGACATCGTAATAGCAATTGTATTCGATCCTGAAGTAGAATGCATTCTAAAGAGGCAGAGGGGCTTCAGGGCAAGAATAGTGATGACCTGCCCTGAAACCCAAGCTAAAGCAGGGGTGAAATACACTCTTCCTCAACTGCCATTCAATCTTTTCTATTGCGTCATAGAGGAATTATGTGTATTGTTTCTCATTGCATTAATGAGAAACTTAATTTGAAAGCCTCAATTTCTGGAATTCTAGCTAAATGAGCTAACTGCAGGAAAAACTATGTCAAAAGGAGAAGTTGTGAATCTGGGTAAAATGTGGATTCTTAACTTCAAATAGTCCTTCAAGCTTTGACAAATACAGCAAAATCAAGTGCCGTGCTTACTAGAAGGTAAAACTTTATGTTTAAGCAAGCTTTCTTACAATCTTGGATATCTCTTTCGTCGGTACTGAGGAACCCTGACAAACCTAATTTCCTAAAATTGTTTTAGGAAGTGTGATTGTATAAGTGCATGATAGAAAAGACTGTCAGGCACCAAATTCTGCGCAAATATTTACGGACATTTACACGTATTTTTTTTCAAAGAAATACGTATAACGGCTTAGGTAGCAAAGAATTCATTCTGGTTGAGGTCCTAACGCATGACCTAACACATATTACCTTATCACGTGCGAAATTAGCGGTTAGGAGGCGAGCTATTGGCATGGCGATGGCCAATTAATTTGCAAATCGAAGGACATAAAATGCAATTGCCAGCTAATGTGGAACTAGTCGATACAGCAACTCTGCTCCCTGACATCCTTCAATGCTGATTTCCTGCAATGAAAGAAAAAAAACGTCATGCAGAACTAACCCTTCTATTACTGGTCGAACACTCAGACAGGAAATTATAATAGATGATGCTTTACTACCACTCTATAACTTCACAATTAACCAGAAGAGATTGTTATAGACGGGAAAACCGACTTTCTGCAATCTAATATGAACACCAGTGCATCGAAGTTGTCTGAGTAAGTCAGTGTTGTAGTATTATTCGGCCCTATTAGTCGTATCTTGTGTGCCATGGCTCCGCAGGGGTGCGGACAAACACTCATGTGTGTGGCTCTATGAATTCACAGTAATCAATGAAAGAACGCGCTGACAGGTGCTTTTTTCTGCTTTAGAAGAAAGATTGATTGATTTGTGGGGTTTAACGTCCCAAAACCAGCTCTGATTATGAGAGACGCCGTAGTGGAGGTCTCCGGAAATTTTGACCACCTGGGGTTCTTTAACGTGCACTGACAGCGCACAGCACACGGGCCTCATCATTTCGCCTCCATCGAAATGCAGCCGCCGCGGCCGGGATTCGATCCCGCGACCTTCGGATCTCCAGCCGAGCGCCATAACCACTAGACCGCCGTGGCGGGGCGCTTTAGAAGAAAGAGTGAAGTAGGTAGTATATTATAGAATCCTTTGGACGCAAGAATAAATATTTCTGTAATTTGATTACGGGCGTTGCTTAGGGTCTGCTGGACCGTCATGGGAACTCCACATTGCTCCTTTGCTTTTAGTTCTCGTCTCTTGTGTATGTGTTTTTCGAAAATGGAAAAACATGCCGCGTGATTACATTATATTCCCATAGCGTGCTTAGAGTTTTTCATTGGAGCCACCTAAACATTTCTAGCGCTTTTTAAAAGCCTAAGTACCCTTTACAATTATTGTTGTCATGAGTTGCTCCATACGTTATTACGCTGCTTTTAAAAAACTGCGAGGTTCACCGTCGCACCCAGCCACGTCCCGCGCATATTTCCCTTAAAGGCGACTAAAAAATTGCATTATGTGTCTGTACGGGAGGATCGGAACGAAAACGCTAGAAACATTTTGACGAGTGTTTTCCCTAAGGTGTCATATATGCGTCAGTCGGCGCGTATGCTCTATCAGTGAACAATTTCTTCTTAAGGACACTTATCTGTGGTGCGCTCTCGTGGGTCTGTATTGTGCACGATATCAAGCCCTCCCAATCTTTATTAGCCGGGCCTTTTCATACGCAAAAACTCTGTCGAATACGGGCACAAGCATTCAGTGCAGCACGTGCACATGAAATGCATGATGATCATGATCATCGTCATAATCAGTATAATGTGTAAGCCTTCTGCAAGGCAACTCCAGTTGCCGCGGCTTGCTACGGTTATTGTTAGTACGAAAAATTCTCGATCTCATCTGCTCACTTAACTTTCCGCCACCCCTACCATGTTTGTCTTCTCTAGGGAAGCACTGCGTTACCCTTAATGACCTACGCTTATTTTCTCTGTACATTACACCTACTCTCATCAATTCCTCCATCTCGATTTCTACTAAGATACTAATAGCTCGCGTTTGTTTCTGATCCGATCTTATACCGAGCCAGTAATCTGATTAGTACACAGTATAATTACTCAATTTCCACTTCAAGTTCTTAAGCCATCCCTTTAGGCATGATGAAAGGAGCTTTGTGGTAATTGCTGGCTATTTTTCCTACACAGCAGCCACTTGTCGCAGCCATAGCCAAACACCTACTTGCGGTAAAGACATCGAGAGGCTCCCGCCATCGCTACTGTGCAGCCGTGCAGCGTAATTAGGTTAGGGAACCTACCATGGTGAAATAACGAGGTTAGCGCAGAGACGGCCGCGAATGTTTACCGCCAGAGGACTGCGTCTCCAGCCAGCTCCAACTAATTCATGTTGAAATACTTTCGGGCGGCACAAGGAATCACCTCCTTGAGGTGGCTTCGTATTGGGGTTGTTTCACTGTCTTCGCTTTAGATGCACGAAGGCAATTGAACTAATATATGATCCATATATGTACACCTTACATTGTTTATTTTCCGTACGCCACATTTAACCGCGCGACCGAGGTATCATGCGGTGAAAATTATATCCTTGTTCTGTGCTGCATTAGCTGAAATTTTTTGCGGAGTCATTTGCTTAAGCACAACGAGAATACACAGGGCAAACGCTAATAAAGCCGCTCTTACTTTCATACTATCCTAATTCACAGAGAAGGTTATAAGAGTCGCTAATTCTCTTTGTGCTCACCGTACCATCTTCATTCTAATTATATAACCCGAAATTCTTCACTCAATTTACGCTCTGGTCCACACTTTGTTTGGTTGGTTTGTTCGTCACGTCGTGAAAATTATTGCGTTAGATATATTTGGCTCCTTTTTATGCCGACTATTCACTAGCTGTTTTGTTCAGATGAAACCTGGTGTCTCTTGCTAACGTGACCTTCAATGAACGGCGACGGAACACGCTACGAAAAACGAAAACTATCCTCGCAATCAGTTGGTACATACCAAAATCGGCATGGCAGACCATGAACAGTAGTTGCTACCCGCCGCAGCTACAAAGTGATTATGAAATGCGAGGTAGACGAGGGCTCCGCAAGTTTTGCTAAGCTGGGGCTTTTAACATTTACAGAAAACCCTCAGAAGACAGGCCTTTAGGTAATCAAAGCGGGCGGGTAAGAGAGAATGTGTGCTTAACATGATGATGGGCCATGACATGAATACCTTCACAACCTTGGCATTTATGAAAAGACAGAAGAATAAATTTTATTGAAGGGCCATCTTTTATTGTCCCAGCGGTGGTGCCTCCACACTCTATGAAACAATGGCTCTCTGCAACCACTCAAGCCCAGTCTAGCATTCATTATTACTTTCCAGTATCTTCCGTCAGCAAAACAAGGCCCCTGCAGCGCCATGGCACTCGGCTGGTCATCCAAAGTTCGTGAGATTGTATGCTGGCAGAGGTGGCTGCATTTCTGTTCGGGGTGAAATGTTAAGGCCCGCGTACTGTGTGATGTCAGTGCACGCCAAGAAACCTCAGGTTATCGAAAAATTTCCTGGAGCGCTCCACTACGTGAAACGCGAAACTCCGAAATGCTTATTTTATGTTTGTTTCTTATGAATATGAGCATAATATAGTGTGAAGGCTACTCTATGAGCCACAAGAAGGAGGAATACACAGCATAAGTATTCTGTATTCTAGAAAAAGCATACAACTCTGCGATACCACAGGAAACAAAAAAAAAACCTTTAAATAATAATGCCATCTAACGAACCTTGCAAATCAGCGGGCGGCGCATCCAAGGTGCATTTATCACTGTAATATACAGAAGTCGCACAGAAATTGTTTTATGTGAAGACAATAAGAGACATATGTTCTAGGAGCTGCGTTCAAAGATATCTTTATTCCATGGCGAAATGTCCTTACCAGTGCATCTTCTGCTAAACAATCAAGAGGGTCTTTAGTGAAATAAGGCTGGTCAGCAATGTCTTCGGATATAACATCAGCGGATGTAGCAGCGCCTTTGCCGGTACATTTTTTCCAACATGCTAATATTGCACGCGCGCTAGCGCCACTGCTTTTTAAGTAACCGCAAACGTGAAGAAGTGTCGTCGCAGATGTGGCTCGTTTTCTTCAGGCATTTGCAGGACGAAAGGCTTCCCCATTTCGATGCTGGAGAGCACACCAAAACGCGACGAGTCGTCCTCGATGCGGTATTGGTTGTTGGGCACAAAGCCGCTCACCAGAAAGCTTCGCTTGCTGCAACTTGGCGTCCGCAGCGGCGAGCAGCGTCAACGTAACGTTCAGTAGTACAGTAGTTGTTAGATGCCTTTCCCAGAGGCTCGGCAGCGTCACACGTTCGAACCTTCGACAACCTTGGCCAGCGCGTTGCGTCGGCGTGCGCGTTTGCAAGTCGCATATATTCCGTGCAGAAACATACGCCCGCTTACGCCGCCTCCGCAGCAGACGCAACAAAAGCGAAACTCCAGTCGACAAAATCGGCCGCTTTCCTATCACGTGATCAGGGCCCACTTCCCATTATTCCTTCCTCTAAATTTTTTATGACTAGGCGTCAAGAATGTCACGTTACGCCAACTCCTATTTTTTTTTACCTCCAAGCTAGTAGAGAGGTTATGCACCGCTGATACCGGCGGCCTCAAAAGGGGCGTCCCACACCGTGTTGCTACAGGCGCCTCGACACAGCGGCAGCCATGGGAGGCGCAGCCGTCGCTAGTGCAATTCCCGAAAATACGCGATTTGGAGAGGGAACAACTGTGCTAAGGAAATCGACAGAGATAGGCGCATAACTACCAAGGGGAAAAATTCATTCCTTTATGTGTAATATGAATGATTTGGTAACAGCGTACCCTAACTATTATACAATGTCAAAGAACCGCTTCAGGGCTGTTTAAGCAGGTTTTTTTTAAGTAAACGAAGACTAACAAAGAAAATATTCCTTCAAATCCATGCGGCGGTATGTGGTATTCTGGTGTATTTGCATTTTCTTCTTTCTGAATTCAATTACCCCTTAGTTATATTTGTCATCTACCATACATTTACCATTATTTAACGTTTATGTGCGAACGAGTGTTACACGTTGAATATAGAGGCCTATTCACCGCTGCAGGATGAAACACCTCAAGCGGCGCATTTTGCGTTGCTACCGCTTTTTCCTTAGCGCTGCTTTTCATAGCGCTGATATTTTCCTCCTATTTATTCTGGTTTTTCAGAGCTGATACTTTTATTTTCCGCCGTGCGCTGTTCTCTATTGAACGCGATAAATTACGCAGCATATTGTCATTGGGGAAGGTCATTGTACATGCGGTTGCTTGAGTTTTACCAAGCTCTTTTTTTGTTCTTTATTTAATCCACCTTTTTAGGATATTTTGTAGATGCTGCTCCTTGAGGGCAGCTAATCATTCCTCGCGAGTTTATATATTGTTTCGTTTGTTAATACCTTTCTTTACGAGCCGCCTTAATTACTCCATTACGTCAACCATCACTTTTGCGTAATATCCGTCCGTCTTTACACTAACGTTATCCTGGAAGAGCTGACCTCCTTATCCAACGCTTCTCAAAGAGAATGTAGTTTTCCTTCGGTTGTTCTGTTTCGCTCACTCGTTTCCTTTTATTGTGGCTTCAATCTAAATTATCAGAGCATCTGGCGCCTGGTGATGAGTTAAAAATTACAAGACTACACGAGTAACAGTGGACCCGCATTTCTGTGTCGTGTATTTGCGTGCACTGAGTGCTTTGATTTATTTGTGGGGTTTAAAGTCCCCACCAGTTCTGATTATGAGAGACGCCGTAGTGGAGGTCTCCGGAAATTCCGACTACCTGGGGTTCTTTAACGTGCAGCACACGGGGCTCAATATCTCGCCTCCATCGAAATGCAGCCACCGCGGCCGGGATGGCTGAGGCCTTTTGTTGAATGTACGAAATAAATGCAAGCGGTTTGCCAAAGCTTGGGCACGTAAGTCCTTTATTTTGTTGCCGAGCACATGCTACCTCGCAACCCATTTTGGATGCGTTAATTGATAGTTTCTTGCCTGCCATCAGCAGGCTCAAGAAATGACGCCGCCTGTCTATCGAAACGTAAGAGAGACGTGTTTTTTATGTGAGAATTGTTCATACCACCGAGTATTCTAGAACATTGCTTGGAAAGAAAGTAGTATTCGCTTATAAAGCACTGAATATGCCATGTTAATATACGGAATCATGGATTACGCGGTAATAATGAATTGTAGGAGACGCTTGTCAGCCCTCCGTCAAGAACTACGCAAATCATTCAGTTTCCTGCGCGTTCCCCTCATTACACAGAACACGGTTTGCGGCGAGTGGAAACACCTTGCGACAACAGTGTGGTTTGAAGAATGGGTTGAAGCATGCGTTGAAGCATAACAAAGGGAAATAGGCAAATTTAGACATAGTGGACAAGCAGCACCCTAGGCGCCCTTTAGCAAAGCAAATTGGTCATTATTTTAAATTCTACACAGAGATAATAGGTGAAATTACTTTATCCATTGTGGCAAATGCCAGTAACTTGCATTCCCATGAAAATATGCGAAAGACGCATCCACACGCATCCGCCAATTACTTAGCTGAATAAATTAAAATTGCGGCGTATGTTAGATGGCTGAGCCACGGTAGCACAGCGTAGTCATTTTTTTTGCTTGTGGATATTCTTCACGGTCATGCATTGCCTTTCCAGCCCAATAAAATCAAGCGTTACTATAAGTGATTTAATGTTTCAAGGTAGCTTTTCTACCTGACATGAAAAAGATCTACTCTGAACTCCGTAAGTGGCATAGTCGAAGTATCCGAGTCAACGTTGTTAAAGAAATCCATACGTATCTTCTGTGCAGAGATAAGCCCAAACCGCAGCTCGCCGTCGACGTCGTCGACGGCGAGCTGCGGTTTGGGCTTATCTCTGCACAGCTGTCTGTTGTGCCCGACGTTGCGTTGCTGCAGCCACGCGCGTAGCTCTGCGGTTCGCTTCTTCAGCAGCGGTCCACACCTTACGAGGAGACACAATCAGGTATATCGAAGAGCCAAGTCAGGATGCTGTCGGGGCTGCGCACGTCGCCTGCCGCGTGACGCACGGCACGATACAACAAAACTGCTTCAGAGGGCAGCGCTTTGAAATATTGATGACGGAAATGTTGAAGAAGATTGTTTCATAATGATGATGTTGATGATGCCTCTGTAATGGGTCCACAGCTACAAACCGTGCAGCCCCGTGTTCCTTCAAATGATTCGTCGAACTTGTTATGCAATCCACTTTCCCCGACGTGTAGTGGCGTGTTATTATTCTGCCACGTAACATTACACTTGTTAATGCGATTCCTCAGCAGACGTTATACTTGTTTATGTCTTTTAGGGAAGATCTTTCAAGCACAGGCATGGCTCAGTCGATGCTCTAAAGGACATCTAAGTCGAGCTTGACGTCAGGCCTGAATGGTACCCCATCTTGGTGAAGTGCTCATCCCGATCAGCCATGCAGTGCAACACATCTTGAACTCTCCCTGAAACGCTAATGTGCATCCCGTCAGTGAATGTGTATTTTAGGCTGACAATGTCATTTGGATTGCTTGTGCGATTATTGTCGCTGGGTCACTGCTACAGCGCCTTATGCAATTTGCGAATTTCTTAGCTCACTGTAATAAATACCATGTATAAAAGAAAAAAAAAAACAGGCGTTGCTCAGTGGTAGAATGCTCGACTGCCATGCAGAGGGTGTGGGTTCGAGTCAACGCAGAGGACGTGGTTTGAATCCTTCTTGGTTCCGGTATTTTTTTTTCAAAAATTTGCCGCGATAGCAGTTACGGACACCAGCGGCGGCTGCGGACAACTACGGCGTAAAAACGGCCCTTGTATACCAACCGTTTTTGCGCTGTAGTTGTCCAAATGCGTGCGCTTCCAAAACCACCCCAAATGCGTGCCCTTCTACATCTCAAAACCCAGTTGTAGAACAGCTTGATAGGGAACAATGACAATTGTTTTCCTTTGCAGAAATACAAGCTGTTTAATCAGTTGCAGGGATAACCTGAACCTGTGCGCACCAACTGCGTTCTACAATGGCCCAACTGCGGTTCTACATTGAAAGCATTTACGCGACGGCGCTTTCAGTGTGTCATATGATGCCAGTAGGATTGCATTCATCAGCTCCACTAAGCCTGGACACTACTAGATTTTGATGACTGTGAACGTGAACTAGTTGCGCGTTTGATAGAGGTCGCATGCTCAAAGAAGTTGGCATTCGAAGTGTTTTGTTTAAGGACTAGGTATGAGGTAGGTATGAGGTAGGTGTTTAATGACTAGGTAATCACTAGGTATGGCTAGGTTATGAGAAGCAGGGTAAAATTCGGAAACTCTCATCTTGATCCTGCCAATTTATACCTGCTCATTATTGGAAGTCATTTCTAGGAGTAGCTTCATGCGCTGCACTAAAATCATTTTTAGGGGCGAAGCTCCTTAAGGCGTAGGCTTGTCTGCCGTAGTTGTCCGTCGTAGCCACCTCGTCTAGTTCGTGAGGTGAACACTAGATGGCGTTGGTGGCGCTCGCTCCATAGAGATACATGGTAAAGGGTAGTGTGACAGGGTATCAGTAGATGGCGCTAGCGCAGCATAGTTGACGAATTAAAATACGAGATGGCGCTACGGCGCTCGCTCCATTCAGATGTATGGGACCGCATAGTGTGATGAGCGATCACTAGATGGCGCGGGTGAGCACGCGTCTCATTAAAGAGAGGCAAAAAAGAGGGAATTTAAAGAGAGGGAGAAAAAAAGTTCTACGAGCCTGGTGGCGCACAAGTCACCACCCCGTTACAAAGGGGACGCTCATAGCATCCATCCATCCTCATTGGAAGGAGGCGATCGTTCCAGATGTTTCGATGCAGTGCGATGGGAGACCGCTAGGGTTGAGAGCTATAAAATGCGCTCGCTCTTGAATGATCTCAGAATTATCACGAGATGGCGCTGCAGTGCTGGTTAGCTAGTACGTGAATTGATCAATAGATGGCGCTGCGGCGCTCGCTGCTTCGGGAATTCAGGCAAGGTCCGGTTGCCTGAGAACCCGAAGTTACAGAGCAAAATTCAATAAAGAAGGGGATACATGTACGTGCTGTGGAAAAGCTAGGGAAACGACAGACCATATTTTGATTGAATGTACAGATCTCCACCCAGGTGTAGCTGTGGACACTACCCTACAGGAGGCCAAGGTTTCAGGAGTAACAGGGGAAAACTGAACATGCCGGCGATAGATATAAGTAAAAGGCGCTTAGAGCATTGGTGGCGCAAAAGTATGGAGCAAACAAAAGCGAAAGGTAGTTCGGGTAAGATTGTTTCATCACAGAGGAACGATAATAGATAAAATAAATAGACGAAGTAAAAAATTAGTTGTGAAAATATGTGTGATTCGGGAAAAGAAATGGTTGTAAACGAAAAAGAAATAAAGCTAGAGCTTCGTGGCCCGGCCACCGCCCCGTTATAAAGGGGACGCTCCTAATATCCATCCATCCATCCATTTCGTTGTCTTGTCGTAGCCACGCTCGCGCTCGCCCACGGCGCGTGCCTCCAGGCGCGCGAGCTCTCTCACTCTTCCATCTGCTGTCTTGTGAGAGAGAGAGAGAGCCAGAGAGCAAAAGCGCGCGTTGACTATGGAAACGCTCTTTCTTCGATGAACGTTCTACCAGCTCGCAAAGAAGAAGAACGCGCCCGCACCTGCGAGAAACAACGTTGACGCAGGCAGCGTCTTCTACCGAGTTTATTGATTGAAAAATACCGACTGCTCGCGCTGGAGAACCGCTCACCGGCCACCCATATATATATATATATATATATATATATATATATATATATATATATATATATATATATATATATACAGCCACTGGATCTTGACTTGCAATGAAGTGCCGGTGGGAGATTTCACTTGTGCGTAGTTGAACCATAAGGATTCGTAGCGTGCGCGTTAACTAAATTAATCCGGAACTCGGCACGATCTACGATGGACCTCCGGAGCTTCGCCCACTCATCATCATTCACTCTGTGTATATGCGTGGATTTTTTTTCTTTTTGCTTTTCAAATGATACTTACCAGTCTGATAGGCGCTCATGTCAGATTTCCATAGATGTGCGTAATTCAGTTCTTTGTAATGAGCAGTATTTGTATTTTGTATATGTAAGTGAGAATGTTTTTTTTCGTCGCCCCAAAATTGTCTAAAGGCACAGCCTTGCAGCCTATGTGGCTTAGGCGCCATTACCCCTCACCCCTTCGAGGAATAAAGTTGTTACTCACTGACTCTAGTGTATTCGACTTCAAGTACATGAGTATGTAGCTTCATTATGAAACTGCGGCTGCTTTGATGTAACATCACTGCGACAGATATTACACTGCATTGTGATGTTGCTCATTATACCTATTTTGTTAATATTTCATGCGCTACTTTCTTTGAAGTTCACTTTGGTCAATATTCATTGTCACTTGATTAATGGTTTTGGTTGTGTTTTAAAGATTGACTTGTTGCATCAGCTGATGTGCTAGGCAACTTTTCACTTTCATATCTGAGTCATATTTGAGTTCTTTTCTTTATATTCATTTATTTTATATGGTGAATATATTGCATAACATAATTGAAAGCAGCTATCACACAGTGATCCTTTCTTCTGTCTGTGCTCATATAACAGGATGCGCTGCTGTCATGCTGAAAAGCACATAATCGTTAGGGTGTTGATTATTGTGTGTCTGCTAGTGCTCTTTCTGTAAGCATCTAGTCGTTAATAAGTTTGAAATATATTCAAACTGTTTCTTCAGCAGTTCCTTCTTATATTTTTGTTTTCTTTTTCTCGCATTCCTCATTTTCTTTCTTTTTATCTTGCACAAGTTTCTCAATGAAATGTTTATGTAGCAGTGTTTCGACTTCGTGACCATTGGCACAGCGAAGTCCGATTGCACACATCCATTGCACATAGTCCGATTGCAGACAAACGATTCCACACATTGTAGTAGTATACGATGTTTATTGGCGCAAGGGCCATGTGGTGGCCAAAGAGCGCCAGGACATGATAACAGATGTGGGCAATGGTTATGTTAAGTGGCTGTATAGGGGCCTAGAAT